>FAPP01001677.1:0-19397 GCA_001485965.1 Heliconius ismenius | reverse complement strand
AATATTACTATTAATATATTATATGATAAATAAAATAGTATGATAGTTACAGATATCAATGATGTATTCAAGGAGACGCCAGAAGTTATCAAGGCCCAGCAAAATCTTTCAGAAATTATTACGGTAAGTGTTGACACAGGTGATATAATATATTCCATATGACAATAATGACTATAGAAAGTGTTGAAGCGCAAATATATCATTTTAATGTCCACTGTGACATATATTCTAATTTGAATATATGTGGGGAACGGAGTGTCTTAACACTAGGTTCCCTTTGCGTACCTTGCTATACGGCGGATACAGCGTGAAGCTGTTTTTTTTTTGTTTTATTTATTTCTAATTATATGATTAAGAAATAACAATTATAATTGTTACCATAATAACGCCATTTTCATCTATATGGACGTTAAATCAAAAAATATATGAAAGTGTATGTAATTTTAGGACCATCACAGCTTCTACAACAGTTCGTTCATTGGGAATGCCGACTACTTTAGGGAGTATTGGGCCAATATATCTAAAGTTCCAGCCGATGTACACGAGCTGCTTAGTAACTCACATCGACGTGCTACTGTAAGATACTTTAATATTAATAATAACATTATAAAATATTTATTAGGTAATCAAAATATGTCAAGTATATTATGGACTTTAAATTGGTGTACATGGAATAATAATATAATTTGCATTTCTAGACATAGAGGTACACCGTCTGACTGTGAAACGCGACATTTGCGGATTGGAGTTACATTCGGGGGAATGTATTATTTTTATTTCCTCGCTCTGGTAACAAGACCAAACGCGGAGTTGAGACCCGCCACTCAATTCGTAATGTCTCGAAAATTGGCCAATGTGTGGTGAACAGTGTCTAGACACTAGATGGCCTCTGCCTACCATGTTATCTGCGAGATGACAGCGTGAAACTAAAAAAATATATGCAGTAATATAAAAAAAATATGTAATATATAGTATAGAATTCACTATTTTCTTAGCATTTTATCCTTTATTCTTTACGTGTTTATAATTGTATTGTTTATATAAACAACGATAATATCCACGTGTGTAAGTCATTAGATAAAAGGTATATAATTCTACGTTCTACATATAATAACAGAATTACACCATTAAATGTGTGTATCTAAGCTGTAGTTTATATAGTAAGATAAACTATTATTTTTGTTACATTTCAGACTCTGACCCTCAAATTCGACTTTCCGTTCTACGGTCATTCCGTTCCAAACATAACGGTGGCGACCGGCGGGTTCATATATACAGGTGACCACGTTCACAACTGGCTGGCGGCCACGCAGTACATAGCCCCTTTGATGGCCAACTTCGATACTAAATTGAGTAATGATAGCGTTGTCAAGATGAGCGACGACGGTTAGTTTTATGTTTCATTACTTTTAAGGGTTAGGGTACTAACCCTAGCTACTAAGCTTTGGGAGTTGTTAATATATATAAATAAACAGTTTTTAACTTTTTAACCTTTAAATATTACGTGTATACGTGTGAGTCCTGCTTTTTTTATTAATATGTAAAGGATTTAGAAGACAAGAATGCTTTTAAGTCTTAATTGAATAAATATTGTTTTGAATTGAATAAATATTGTAAACAGGTGAAAAATTCAGTGTATTCTGGGAGAATATAACCCTGCGCGAGGATCCAGCCAAAAAATTCACTTTCGCCGCAACCCTATACGGCAACGGTGATATAATATTTGCATACAAAGATATACCAATGCTGGTTCAGGATATAAATGATACGCAGCATCCGGTCAAAGTGGGGATCAGTGACGCTTATTTGAGTGATAAAATATTTTTCCGTAAGTAGTTTGAATTTTTTTGTGTGTTTTTTGTTTTAACGTTTGTTTATTCTTTACATTTATATTATAAGGTTTTTTTTGCATTAAGATATGATTCTTGTTTTAGCTTTTCATTTAAAATAAATTTGAACGTTAAAACTTTAATAACATAAGCTACACGCTGTATCCCGCACACAGCAGGGTTGGCAGAAAACTAATTAAGACACTCCGTTCCCCACTTTCAGCGTCATTGCGTGTTGAGTGGCAGAACTCAACACCGCGCTTTGCCTCGACACCAGAGCGAAGAAATGGAAATATAAACGTAAATAAATATTCACTTCCTCGAGTGGGGATCGAACCCACAACCGTCGCGTTACAGTCATACCCTTGTGCCGCTACGCCACGACGGCTTCCTTAAAAACAAGTTTTTATATATTTTTTTTCATTACAAATTTTCTCAAGTTTGTTTTGTCTTTAACAGGTGCATTATAAAATATGTTTTTAACGCAACATTTATTTAAAATATGCCAAACAACTAATAATATTTCCCGCGCATTGCAGGCCAGAGCAGCAGGGAAACCTAAGTGCTATGACACTCCATTCCCCAATTTCCGCCAAATTTTTGAAACAATTTTCATATGCAAATATTGAGTGACGGAACTCAACGCTGCGCTCTATCTAGGTAGAGCAAACAAACGAACTCACATCCATCACCTCTACATTCAGACGACACGAAAGTCTCTTTAATAATATAATACATTTTTTATACGATATGAACTCTCCAACAGATGTAAGGCGTAAAACAATCTATGAATACCACCGTGCTTCGTTCAAGAATCACGAAATTACAAATAATACTATATTAAAGTTAGTGGCTTTGCCTACGTGCCTCCAGTACAACACGTGCCAAGAGTGCGTTAACCACGACACTGGGTTCAATGTAAGTATAAAATGTAAATATACAGATGGATAGTTGAAAAAATTGATAGATTGATGATAGTTGAAAAAAAATATTAAACTCTATTTTCACCTATACCTCGCCTCTCTTAGATGTACAAAACTGCCTGAAACTCAACATGGGAAGTCCAACCACTGTACACACCAGCAATAAATACATTCATACTCTACAGAAAAAATATTTTTCTTTATTAATTTACTAAAATAAACATTTGTTACAGTGTACTTGGTGTGATAATATTAAAAAATGCTCCAGTGGAACTGATCGCAACAAGCAAAACTGGTTAATTAGAAGTAAGTTTCTTGTAAATGTTATAAAATTTGTAAAATGAAAACGTCATTAACTTTTTTTTAATAAAAATTATTACACTATCAAAATTGTACAGTTACTATAAACACATTAAATGTTTCATTTTAGACTGTGAAAGAACATCAATATCAAATGAATCGGCGTGTCCCGCCGAGCCCCACGTGGACCCGCCGGCGGACGGCAACACCGCGTACACCACGGACACGCGCCCCACGCACGACACGGCCGTCGTCAACGCTGGTATGTACTTTGTATTAACAAGGGGAACCTTTGTCTAACCCGCACAGTATTTACAGTCAGAAGCTGTCCCACTGCGCCTATGGTTTTTATTTCGTGTTTATTTTTTATTTTTGTTTGGTGATATCAAACACCTAATACATAATACCTACATACTCATAGTTTTTTTTTTAAATATATTATTTCTCGTAATGATTTGCTTAACAGGCTGTTTGCAGGTTTACACTGTAAGTCGACCATATATATATTTTATACGTACATAGTGTGTGTGGACTGTTTTTGATTCGACATGACACTTTCGATCTGCCACTCCATACGCAGTGCTAAGAGTTCGGCAGAAGGTGAGGAATGGAACTTTCTCAATGAGAAACGAGATGTCATAAAAGTAGGTTGCCAGCGTGAAGCAAATAAATGTAATTGTAGATTAATAGAAAAAAAAAGACTAGACTTTCGTTTTTGAGTAACTGAACAAACAGAAAAAACTATTGCACTTAGAAAATTTTTAGGCAGTTTATGAGAGCACTAAGGGAAATTTTGAAAAAGTAACAATTTTTCATTCTACGTCTTAACTTTTACATCTCCTCCGTCCACTTACTGCACCACTTACTTTTTCAGATATCGAAAGGAATTTGTAATTTTTTTTTTTTTGTAGCAGAACCGGAATCAACGTTGGTGTCAAAGATCAAGTATCCAGTACAAACGCCAGCGGAGTACGCGTCGCCAGTCGGCGGCGTGGTGGCCGCCTTCCTCGTTATAACGATGATATGCTGTCTGGCCGCTTGGGTGCTGTATGCCTTTAAAAATCCCCATACGAGGAGTGGCCAGCTGCTGATTAAGGTAATTTTTTTAGCTTCCCATCCTCAGTTCCCCCTTTTCCAACTAATTTTTATTATAATAAAGATATTGCGTCTTGAATGCCAAAACGCTATATCTTTATTATAATAAAAAAATCAAAGCTATGCTTTTTCTTCTTATTAGAGTGAAGAAATTAAAATAATTCATTCCCCAGACCGGGCATCGAACCCACAATCGTTGCGTTTAATAATATGACATCAATTAAAAAGTTGTGAAGTGAAAAGAAGAATAAATTTTATAAGGCAACCTTATCGTTGTACCAGTGACTACTTTTAAATACACAATGTTATTTAAAAGTTATTATTAACCATTGGAAGTAAGCGAGAGCAAAAAGTGTAGACTAGAGTAAATATATGATTCGTTACTGAGGGACTAACAGACATTGTCATATAGGTTCCATGGAAGATAAAGCTCGATTCTTTTGTCTATATTAATTACATTATATGAATCATTAAAGTATTTAGAAGTATCTTCGATAGAATTGTTTTTAATCAAATTATAGCTTGTAATTATTGCTTGTTGTAGCTTTTTGCTACCTAAATAATGATACGTTTGAATACAAAGTAAATGTGACATCAACAAGCCTCACTGTCTCTGAAATGAGTGATAATAAATAAATTTTAAGATACATTTTGAATTCCAGTACCGTCCGTCCCAATGGAGTTGGCGTCGCGGCGAGGCGCGTTACACCGCTGCTACTATACATATGTAAATTGAATTAAGAAAAATATCACATACACCTGCATTCTGCACTTTATACTATACGAGAAACTTACATTTTTATTATACAAAATAAACACATATCAAATTTTTATACATATTATTGAAAACATGAAAATTAACTTAAAAGTGTTTTTTGCACTCGAATTATTTTACGGAGTTCGGAGTTGATTTCCGCCACTCAATATGCCATGTTTTGAAATTTGGGCGGTGCGTGGGGGATAAAACTTATGTTAATAATAAGTAAATATGGTCTTTAAGAATAATATATTTTGTGACTTAGAAAACTAACAATTTAATGTGAAAACTCAATTTAATGAGAATGCTTAACATAATGTAACTAATTTACTTTTAAATGAATGTAAAGCGAAATAGTAATATGTAATATTTTTTATCTGCTTTACAATATGTTTAGAAGAGTTATCAATTGACTTAAAGACTTTTTGTTTGTGCTAATTGTGTTTTATTATAAAATAACGTTGCATGTCGGTTGTGGCGGCTTGTTATATTATATATTGACTAAGAATAATCTCGAAATGTCCGTCCACGGAGAAAAAACCTTTGTTGTTATAATATATACGACATTATATTTTATTAAATAAAAAGAAAACTTAATGTATCCTTTATATATATATTTTTAATTTCAATTAAAAATGGCAATTATTATCTTATTGTAACACCTTATATTTTTGTTTACATATGTTTTATGCCTGTTAAAATGTATTATTATATAAAGTGATGGTAGCCGGTTTATATGAATGTAAAAGTGCCTTTGAGACAGACATATCCGTCCTTAAATAAATTTTATTGGTCTGTGCCTTAAAAAACACATTTTGGTGGTTTAATTTAAAAGATTTATCGCTTTTACAGCAGTATCTAAAATGTTGTTAAACTATACTTGATTTTTCACCACTTTTGTATATTTCAGTTATTTTTAACAAACTTTACCTTCTATATATTTCAGTTTTGAGTAACATATAACAAAGCTAGAAACAATACTCGTTTCATTTAAATCAACGCCTTTTTCATAGAAGTTGATATAGATTTATTATATTAATGAATATGATTCGTCATTTATTTTGTAATATGTATATTGTACTTACTTTTGTATCAAATAGGCTATTCTACAATCATGTTCTTAACAAATATACAAAAATAAGGTTTATTTATATATATTTTTATTGCCATTTTGATGCAGTATATAATTTGTGTAACCATTGAAGAGTTAGCTAGATTAGCGTTTCATTTTGTACGAGCTTGGCTAAAATAATTAAGATATATTATGAAATCGATACTGTAGTGATATTATATTATTATGTAAAAATATATGATTATCGACGTTATTTTAAATGTGTTTCTCTTTTATACTTTGGGTGATTATTATGAACGATACGATGGCGCACCAAAGATGGTCTAACAGCTTATTTATGGCGGACTCGGACATGGTAGTCGGTACTAATCGCGAAGCTTAATTTGTGTTAAATCATTTACGTTTGTATTGGTCCAATGTAAAAATTTATTCGATGTTATTATATAATTTTGTAAAATGAAATTGTCTTTTTAGGGACCAACTTTTATTTCTTAATAAATGTAGTGTTAATGTAAAATGGGTTTTTATTTGTGATTACCCCTTATTGATATATTTGATTTTTTTTATGGATTCTTATTTGAAATCTATTGTTCTTGAAACAATAGCTGGCAGGTGTTGAATGTTAGATAGCGCGTATAAGATTCATTAACAAGTGAAATCTCATACATGGACGTATTAAAAATGTTACTTTTAATAACCTGCACTGAGGCGAGGTTGTTTTGCGAAAAAACGAAAATGCCAGTGGAAATGGGAACGTGGCATAGCCACTTAAAACATATGGATTCGGCCGTGGTTGAAAATCGTCCGGTTTCTATAAACGAAGGTCAAGTATATGTGTATGAAAATCACTTTCCTGGCCATTCCATTGAATATATACATGTTGATAACGTGGCTATCAAGTCGTGTGGCGCGAGCGCGAAGATCAAGAAAGGCGGTGTCGGTAATTCTTTTGTACTAATAGTATTACACGCGGCAACTAATGAAGAAATACGATCAGTGATCGATATATGGGGAACGAAGGTTCAGAAGAAACCTGAAACGCCTTCTACAGACGCCAGTGTTGAAAATTTTAAATATTTACACCTTTTTAAGGAGTTGAGAACTGTTAATCACAATAAAGGATACTAATATCAAGTTTTCTTTGTGAGTGAAGTAATGTTATATATTACCATCGCTAAAAGCAACGCGAAATAATAAATAAATAAGACCTTAATATATTTGAAATAATATTAACAATTTTTCATATAATCAATATGAAATGAGTAGCACATAGTAACAAGTTATCATCATCCAAATGTAACTACTTAGGTATGGTGATCAAAAAAATTATTTTCCTTGGACAAATATAATTATTATTTATTTTTATTAATATTTATATGTATACAAACTATATAACACAAAGCTAATATAGTAGCAGTGCCGTATGAAAATGAAATAAAAACTTGACAAAAATAAGATCTTAACGTTTTCAATTTGTTTCTTAATAACGAATACACATTGAACTTATCGTTCTAATAATAAAAGTGTGACTCATAAGAAAAACACAAGTATAATTTATGTATTTTATTCAAAATTAAAGTTAACAAAATACAGATACATAAGTTGAACTCCTAAAAATATGTTTATTACAGACTAACATGGCTATTCTTATGCCTACAATACAATATTTAAAAGTTACATAAAAAATACCATTGAAAGTTCCCAATTGAATTTCTCATCACTCTACGCTACACGTATGTAAATATAAACAAATCATTGACTAGATAATTACGAAATATTAACTTTTTATTTCCCACTTTGTGTATGACAGTAACCTAACTGAAAATATTTAGTCTTTTTTTTTTTGAGAAATCGTGAAATTTTAGATTAGACAATTATACAATTTATAGCCTATATCTAATAAAATTAAGAGAATCATGACGTATTAAATTTAGTCTATTTAAGGACTATTTTTAGTAAAATCAAAAATTTAGATAGAAATTTTAAGTTACGTTACTTTCATATCAAGACTGAATTACCCAAATGTATAAATAACTTAATTGACGCATACTTTGTGCGGATCTATATTTTTTATATGATTCAAAAAACTCTAACTACTTACATACAACGTTACATTTATTTGTGATAAAATTTGTGAGCTTTTCGTACTATAACGTAAAATAAAAATATTTCATTTTGTATTAAAATGTATAAAAATAGGAAAATCCTTTCAAAATGTCGAAATATCTAAAAATAAATAAAATATGGCAAATAAAGTACAATATAAAGAAGACATTTTCTTTGGTCGTTTCCAAAATATTTTTGGTAGCAACTAATTAAAACATTGCAGTAAAAAATGTTGATCTCTCATAAATATAAATAATTTGATTAATTAATTAGATTTGAAAATTTTATTTTCAATTGCATATAATTATTTATATATTTCTTTTTTTATTTCAAATAAACCAATACAAAAAAGCAATGCAATAGCATAAATGTATGTAAAGCTTACAAAGCACTAAAGGAAGTAAATCTATCGACATACATATATAATATGGCTCGTGATATTAGAAATATTTGAATTTGTCAAATAGGAAATTATAAAATAAATGTGCATATTTTAATAAGGCCATAGAAAAATATATTAATAATAAATCTATGCTAAAATGTTAACTAAAAGAAACTGTCAATATTGAACATATTTGTATTTTTAAAATAAATTTGTTTTGCATTACATTAGTTATTAAATACCACTTGAATATTTTTTTTCAAAGAAATATTGAAATTTCATACTCTTAACTATAGCTTGATTGGCAAGACATACAATTTTCATATGTATGTAATTCAGAAAGTTAAAATCCTTAATTTCCATTTTATATAAAATGCATATAGCATTTTATATAAAATTATTTGTCCATATCTCACTTAATAAATAACACAATCAGATGTTTCGAAATATAATGATTTCGCTTAATTCGGAAATAAAATGGTCTATTATACAAACATGGTAACATCGCAAAAGCGACACTAAGAAAAACAAATCTAATTGTCATTAATAATGTCAAAAGTAAATTGATATCAATTGCGCGCGACGAATCCAAAACGAGCGAGACCATTTTACTTTCATTGAACAAATAAAATATTTGTAACACAATGATATGGTAAAATACTTTGATTGAATTTTCAAAGATTCCATAAATACTTCCAATAGTCTAGGCCACTCTATGAAAAAGCCTAATAATTCCATTTTAATATAACATGCTTAATTATATTAAGAAAAATTATAATTTTGATGGCAAGTTATAGCCCATCTTCCCTGGTCTAGGTAACATTTAGACATTTATAACATTTAAAACCTATTCTATGTTTTGTAAACATTAGAGGAACCGCGTGAACCTGTACAAATCGAAACATCAAATATTTTCTACTTCATAGGTAGTTACTATAGAAGCCATGCATTGACAAAAATGAGATAATCTATATGATGGCATGGAATATATAACTAAAATAAGAAGCTGCGGTTAGGTAACTTAAGTATAGCTAAAATATTTGGTGGACACTATTATATGAGGTTGTTGGCGATGAACTAATCAATGTTGTGAAATTTGAGTATGGCGCGACCCTTTATCTCGGAATTGCAGAGTTTTCTTACAACCTCTTGAGCTTCCTCTGCCGGATACACTGAGTGTGGCGGCGGCGCGATCTGTAATAATATAAATATTCATATACAATGAAAATAATTCCGGCAAGTCACGGACTTATGGCGTAGGGGCACAGGCGTGCTACTGTAAACGTGATTCGATTTCCACTCGGGGCAGCGTTGAGTCCCGCCACTCAAAATCCAATGCCTAATAATTTTACCTTCGCATTACCCATATGGTTATTTTAGTATTATAATTATAGTATATTTCATAATATTTTAGTTTCATATTAGTTTTTTGTATAATTGAGTCAGAAGTATGTTAAGTTGAGATGGAAGATATGGAATATGGAAGGCGTATTTGCTGCTATACGGTAACTGGGTAAACGGTGTTATGGCTACATTCATGACAGGACAATACGTCAGCACAGCTTCACATTTGGTCGTACACATTGCAGTGCTGGTACCGATGCTGTTATACAACGGAGAAACGTGGGTATTACAGAATAAGAATGACAGAGAGATGAGATACTAGAAGAGGCGAAAAGTCAATCAAAGCAATAAGTAAACGTCATTCTCTAAGGTGAAATGTTTACTTCATATCATTATTATTATCAGGGCCATTACTAACTCCTAACATTACTTTTATCTATCTATTGATTTTGTGATAACTCCAAAATAGGTTGTATTGATAATTTAAATTTTATTATAAATCTATTGATTGTAGTGATCGTTTGAGGTGCTTGAAATTGTACAATAGGTAATTTAATAGATATTTAAACACAAGATAATAAGCGTTTCAGTATTATTAATAGCCTTGATAGCAAGAGGATTAATTATTAAACATAATTTTAAAAAAAATAATACAAAAATGCTAATCTACTATGAACGATATCACTTACTTTTGATGGTAATACAAAACTAAAAAGAGCACTATTGTTTTTATAATCAAAATTAAAAAAACTGTTACTTGGAGTACTTAACTTAAGAGTTTATTAACGTCTTTTACTTTTACTAATTATATATTAATATAACTTATTTTATTTATAAACCGATTGACATAACACTAAATGACACTAAATGTTAAGAGAAGTTTGCCAATAGTGAAAACTGGATTTAAGTCGGTTAAACAGTTTCTGAGATTAGCGTGAACAAACGCACAGACAAACGTACAGACAGCGAGATACAGTTTTATTATATGTATAGATTAACGTATAAATATATAGATAATTCATATCATACATCACATTTATCATATCACGACCAGGCATTATATCAGTTACCCTCACAACAACAGATATAAATGAAAAACAAACAATCTGATTTATTTATCAGACTTTAAGAAAATATTATTCATGGAAAAGTGATAAATGTTACAATTACAATGTTAATTACTTTGTAAATTTGAGATAAGAATATTATTTTTTATCTAAATTGCCCATGTCATTCGAAAAGAGTAAATTGAATTAATCGATGTGTATTTAACGCCTTTATGACACAGTTAGAACGCGAGGGGCGTAGATACAAATCTTTGTTCATATGTATACGAGTATAACAATTTGATTAGATAAATTTTTTGAACTGCTTTTAATGGGTGAAAAATACAGGTCCAAATGTTTTTTGGCTGTGGGTTTCATCTTCACTCGGACCAATGAATGCGGCGTTGAGTTCCGCAACTCAACACGTAATCCTAAACACTCTCGACCCTAGTATATACGGAATAAATAGTGAAGCTGACGCAAATACTTAAATAGAATGTTGGTAGGTTCTAAAATTAGACACGTATAGAAAGAAAATAATTATATAAATAGATCATGACTAAACAAGACACAGGAGAACCTACAATACATAGGAAAACCGTGAGTTAAACATGCGTGTGATACGTAAGTAATAATAGAGATTCTTTAAAAGCAGAAGGACGCGCGTCGCATGTTTAAAGTATTTACGATTATTTGTTCGCAGGATATTCGCCTTGACATTAATTTTACACTGTACGTAAATATTACATAAAATAATTTTAGAAAAGGATAAATAATTATTATTTTGAAATTTAATATTATTATTTAGAATGCTATTGGACGAAATGACTTAAAACTAATAAGATGAAAATTAGTTACTCATTCATTTTTAAATTAAAAAAAACAAAAGGCTCATTGTTCTCTTCTAAGGTCACTTGATATATACATCAGCCTCATATCACAGTCAGTAGTAATTGGAAAGCCCAAAATGTATCCGATATTTTTGGATCTAGTTTGATAATGGTTTTATATAATTAATGTGATTACATTCAATCATAAATTACAGAATGTAATAATAAATACGCGCTGATAAGGCAGCGCGGTGTTGAGCTCCGCCATTCAATGCGCAATGTCTCGAATTTGACCACTGTCTTGACGCTAGACTCTCTCTTTAACCTAAAAGTTTAATAAAAATATATATGAATACGCACCTCTCCTTTAGCGACCAGCTGTACCAACTCTTTGAGCTGTTCAATGGTGCCATTGGGAACAACTACTATATTCACATTCAAATCTTCAGCTTTCTTTGCAAATTTTGGCAATAACTTTTCACCAACATCTTCAGTGACTAATACCATTCCACCCTAAATCATAATGTAATATTAGATTATGCTTAAAATATATAAAAAAAAAGTAAAATGACAAATCAAATCAACAAATGATATATTTATTTAAATGTGTATTTCCGTTTCTTCACTCTGGTGTAGTGGCAGAGAGAGGGCAGCGTTGAGTTCCGCCCCTCAACGCGCAATGCCTGCAGAATTTGGCATGTACCTAAAAGAAGGGGAACCAAGTGTCTACCCTGCTGTGTGCGGAATACAGAGTGAAGCTGATTATTTTTTAAATACAAAAAAATTTTTGAAATGTTATTAGTAACAAACGTTTCAAAGTTAGACAATTTATTATAACATAGAATATTTTTACCGGGGCCAGGCACTGAAGCGAGCGATGCAAAGAACGTGAAGTGGTGCCAAAGTTCATTACGACGTCGACAGGTCCCCCACAAGCGTCGGTCGTACGCTCCACCAATTGGCGTTCGTATAGATCTTCAGACCATTGCACTACTTTCAAACTGTATTAAAAAACAATATTGTTAATAATTTTACTTAAATTACATTAACATCGATAATTTGATTTTAAGCTGTACATACTCTTCTTCCTCTTTAGCGAGCAGGAATCCCTCATCCTTCAAAGTAGCGACCGATATGTGAACGCGGTCGTGATAAGACAATTTCTTAAAGTAATGGGTAGCTATACGCAAAGCCCAAAGTGCAAGACCACCCGTCCCTACAATAAGGACTGTAGCTTTATCCTTCTTATTGGGTCCTTCCAAAATCCTGTTCAAACACTCAGTAGCTGTTTGTACTGTGTTAGTTGCAAGTAGGGCTCCTGTAGGGAGCATTGCAGCCACACTTAAAGACAATTCTGCTGGTACAGGCACTAAACATTTAAAATCTGGTACCACAATATAATCCGCATATCCATGTGGTACACCTTCATAAGGATATAGCACTATCCTGGTTCCCACAATTATGCCGTCCACAGATTCAGCTGCCTTTCCGACAGCGTCCACTACACCTGCAACTTCATAGCCTGGAAACAAAGCTCCATCTCTAAGGCCTATATGTGCAGGTGTAGATGTATGTATGCCAAAACTTTCCATTTCTCCTGTTAAGCTTCCAATAGATGAAACTGAAGAAGTGCTACATACTGAAGCTGATCGAGTTCTATTAGCTCTATAGCAAGCCCCAGCATAGACCACTCGTATTCTAGCTCCGTACATTGGAACATCTGGTACAGGTACATCAAAACTAAACACACATTCCCTCAGGGTGGGTCCAGGTGACTCAATTGATACTTGTCTGCACAACTTACTCATGGTTAATTTACTTATACGCTGTAATTAAATTCAGTCTTTAATATCAATAAGAATTATTGTTCTATCTGTATCTCTTTTTGCAAATTATTTGTTTATCTTACAAATTAGGATACTAACAAAATATCACAATCTTGTTTGTATTAGAAGAAACATATATAAAATATTTATTATGTGAAAAATAGTTTTACATCATATATTTTTTAACACTGTTACTTCATTTTTGTTATGACAAATACAAAGACTATCTAAAATTTATTTTTAATGATTCTGTAAACACTAATTATTCAAATATTAGTAATTTTTTATTGACATTGCAATTAGATAAATTGCAGTTATTAATATCTTGTACAGATATCCTTTGTAGAAACAGTAACATTTATATTTTTAATTATATATATTCTTATTTCTTCCTGTTTCACCATTATATATTTTTTTAAAGATTTGAGGTACATTTTAATATAATAATTATATTATATAATTAATAATGTTTATTTATATATTACATTGCAAAATATGAAGATAAGAAACATTCAAAATGTAAGGACAAAGTAATTGTCTTTATTACATGTCAATTTAATATGATTATTATAATATATTAACTAAATATATAAGATAAATATACTCCATACTATTACTGGAAAAAAAGTTATTTTTGATATTTTCATTAAATAAAAATTGTTATACTTTACTGAAATCAGATAAGTCAATTAGTAACAAATAAATAATATTTGTTATGTTAGATATACATAAGATCAGTATATAACTAGTGTCTAACATATAATAAAATCAATAGGTTCGAACTTACCTTCAATCTTTTGAATGAAATATATTTTTTACACAAATGTATGAGAAGTGAGCTTGAAAAAATTCAATTCTTATAAATAGCAGAGGGATAAAATAGATGTTATTGCTTGTTAACAGCCAAGTATGTTTTGAACAGCATTCGAAATAAACAAGGACAATGAACGATTAATGACGAACAATATCTAGATCATATGAGCGTCAAATGGGAAACAAAAGAAAAAAGAATACAAATTATATAAACTGTAATGACCTTTCTGATGACCGAAGGTCAAATCAAATAAACAAAAAGAAACATATTAACAGTAATCCTAATTTGTAAGAAACAAAATAATTTCTAAAAATATCGCACAGAAATAATATATTTTCTTATCAATTACTATTGTAAAATATTTCTTTCTGACCATCATTTAGACCTTTATTTATTAAATTCGCTCGTATATAGTAAGCACTTCAGTAATAAAACATAATAACTTACGGTTTTTGATATAGGACAGCAAAAACAAATGTGAATCACTAACACTTCGTCTTAAATAATAATAAGTAGCGTTTTCATTTGTTTTTATGGCAGGCCCATTATACACATGACATCTTGCATAAAGTCCAGCACAGACTAGTGTAAAGTGTAGTACTGTAGTACTGTACAATGTAACCGACTGATTAATCAATTAATAATTATTATTCACTTATGACAATGGTATTGGTAGTGATCACTTTATACGATATTTTACTATATATTTTTTTTCGCTTTAAAATATAAAAAATATTGTATATTAATACCAAATTAAATTTACTCTCACTAAAACTTGTAAGTAGTGTAGAGAAATATTATATCAAATATTAACTCGATACTTCGGTTACCTATAGTTCGTATTTTTAAAGTAATTGGTAATAATTGGCGAGCATAACATTAGATGTGTAGTTTATTCAGTTTTTAATTTAATGATATTAAAATAATTCAATAAATAAATTAAAATTACTTAATTAATCAAGTTATAGTAGTACTCTTCTTTTTTTTGTTTGAATATCGAGTACAGTGACATTTCATGGCATGTAGCATATAATCGGTAGTGAGTACATCATTGGCATTTAACAATTACAAGATTAATCAACGTCTTGAAATAATTGTTATGTTTTTCTTAAATAAAATTGTTTATTACTATACTTAAAAGAGTTCTTGTATGATCAATGGAAGTAAATGATATAATATTATAGTAAATAGAAAAATTAAATAATAGCAACACTGGTTGGCGTGGGTTCTTTGGTAGTCATTGTTAGCGATTTTAGCGTGGGTTGCTTGTTGTATATTTTCGGGAAATTCAATCATTGGTAAGTGTAATATATATATTTAAATATATTAATTTAGATTAATCTTTGCGTCATCAGATTGTCTACTAGTGTATTAATGTGAAATTAGATCGAGAATATCAATTGTCTTGTTGCTTTTTTGCTCCCCCTTAGATGCGTGATTTATCAGTCATATTAAAATAATTCTGCGAAGGTATACATGTATATTTAATATATATCAAGCAATATTTACCCATAAGTGAACATGAACAATAACTTTAAGTTTGCGACTTGATCACAATTGTTTTGTTGTGACTAATTAAAACAATATAGAATAGGATCTCAAAGTTTCGATGAAAGCACCTAATTTTGCAACTTTTTATCTAGATTGTATATGACAATTGTATTTAATGTGTTTATATTTCAACTAGATCGAGTACCTATTCATATTCATATCAAAACATGTATCCTATTACCTATGTACATACATAAAAAAACAAATCAAAGTGTGGTCACATACATAAATGAAAAAAAATCTTACCACAACTTAATCTGACATTCCTTACTGTACTATACTACTGTAATTCTATAAATATTTGATTAAATTTACAAATAAACAAATTTTGTAAGGGTACTTTAAGGGAAACAAAGCTGATCTAGTAAAATGGAATGATAAACTATTTTGTTCTAATATAGTAGTGCAATGCGAAAATGTTGTGTATCATTCTTTTTATTCATTTTATGGTTGGAAAATAAAATTTAATAAATATCTCTTAGTATGAAATTTAATAATTATCTCTTAGTGAGATTATTTATATGTTGTATCTCAATGTTTTTTTTATGTTACATTAAATAATAAATATTCTAATTATTTGCTTTTGCAATGCAAATGGCGAATTGCTTAATTATCTATACAAAATCTAAATTGATTATAATGATATATTTTTAGTGTAAACTATAAAAATCTAATAACTTTAATGAATCATTATTTATATTTTAAATTTTCAGATAAACATTAACTCTGGAGGGGGCAGACCATATGACATAAAGGTATATATTTATTTAATTTAATATTAATTTTTTTTATGAATACTAATATTATTTAGCTTTTCACTGTATCCCATTGTATGACTCCACATATGGAACTTAAACTCTATCAAACCAAATGATGTTTTTCTGCACCACAAAAGTTTCAAATAAAAATAATATTTATTACAATATTGTTTACAGATGTCTCAGCAGTATAGTCTGCGATGGAATAACCATCAACCAAATTTTATATCCATGTTTGGTACATTATTGGCTACAAAAAACTTAGTAGATGTGACTCTAGCTGCTGAAGGTCAACATTTAGTTGCACACAAAGTGGTGTTGTCAGCATGTAGTACATATTTTCATGTGAGTTTGGTTTTTTTATTTGTTTTTAAATTTTTTTTAAATATTTTTTTGGCATCACATAAAATTTGTCTACCCTTGGTGAATTTGCCACTATCTTTGTGCCAATCTAAGGAAATTAAATTAATTCAGTTCAACCCACAACCTATTACACTCAGTCTCTGTGCTGCTGCACTGCAACTGTTACTGAACTGAACCTTTTAATTTTTTTTTGTAGTTCTTTTAAAGATAAATATAATATTAAATGTTTTTTTTGCAGTCACTTTTTATTGATAATCCTTCACATCATCCGATAGTTATTTTGAAGGATGTTACATTTAATGATTTACGAACAATGGTAGATTTTATGTATTATGGAGAAGTAAATGTCACAGAAGAGCAATTACCACAGGTATACTTAATTTTAAATACAACTAAAACACATTATTCTATATCTAAGAGCATTTTTAATATATATTTGTGTCCATTTATAGGTATTAGAAACAGCAAAAATATTAAAAATCAAAGGATTAACAGAAATGCCAGACTCTACATCATTGACCAGATCTCAAGGTTCATCGGCCGACTTGCCTACTGCTGAAAATTCAAATGAAACACTCAGACCTTCAATTTCCACACCCTCACCCAATTTGAAACCAAAAAGGTAAATACTACACATTTTTAAGTAATGGATAAAAATTTTTTTAGCTTCATGCAGTATCCTGCAGATGGCAGGATAACAGAGGGAAACAAGTGTTAAGACACTCTGTTTCCAATGCTAATTCAAAATGAATTCATTTTCCCGCAGAGTTAAACCCACAACCAACGCATTTACAGTCAAATGCTGCATGTCTCTAAGATTATTATTTTAATATATATTTTTTTTCAGACGTAGAATGAGTTCTACGGGCTCAATGGGAAATTTGGGTGTGGATGACAATAGAAGCAATGACTGTGGACAAAGTATGGAATTGATGCGTGAGGCAGTCACATTAAGCAGTGTGCCACAACAGAAACGTAGGGAAATGGATGAACGGATAGACAACTCACAGCAGGTACTTTTAATCTAAGATTTATATATAATGACATTATCTTTTTAGTTCTATGTCTAGTTAGTTATAAAGGCATATGTAAGAGAATAATTAAATGAAATATGAAAAGGCTCTACCACAAGGTGACAAATGCTGTTACATCACAAATATAATATAATAAAATTATACAAACAAGAAATATGTGTAAACCAACATAATTTTCCAACTCATTAAATATGTAAAATGTAATTTATGGATGGCCCCTTTTTACGGATTTTGATACAAGAATATCATTAAATTCTTGTATCAAAATCAGAAAAAGGAATATTTTAAATATACCTTGAAGAAAACATTGATTCTATTACCATGTCATCTATATATACAATAAGACACTTCTATACTATGTCACAATAATATCATGAATTAAATGCAAATTTAATTCATGACATATTTGGAACCATTTTACGATTTTCGAAATTTTCATGATTAGTCATAAGCTTTAAAAAAATATTATATAGAAATGATTTTGTTGATTAACAACTTCAAACATTTGAAACTTATCAATACAACTGTATGTTTCCTTTTAGACTGGAGAATCATCAAGCATTAATATAGATCAACTTGCTATGGATGCGAATTCTGCTGTCGGTATGTCACAAGGTAAGCCTCATTTTTATGATGCATAATTGTTACATATCTTTTATTTTTGCTTGTCAATCATCATTTAAGTTTTGATAATATATTTGTATTAGAGGCCATCCATATATTAAGTCACGTCATGTTAAGGGGTTGGAGGCGGTGACTAATTATAACTTTCTAATACCAAGGGTGGGGTGATGAGACTCTAAAATTGTGATATCACATTTTTAAAAAAGTATCTTAGTGCTAAAACAATTTAAAAATTTGTGTGATACAAATGTGACTCTAACTGACTGTCTAGTTTCATTTCCTGGAGTGGGGATCGAATCCACAACCATCGCGTTACAGTCACACGCATGTACAGCTTCGCCACGACGAAACTTATAATCTTAATTTCACCCATTTGTTCATTTTATATTTTTATTAAACTTAAAAATTATATATCAATCAGATCAGTATCCTCAAATTGGTCTGTAAAAATCCTGGAATGCCTTTTAGGATATAATTTGGATTCCATAGATTCATCTTGATATATTATGATTATTATATTATATTTTATTACACAGTATTTATGTTTTTAAACGTCTATATAATATATTATATTATTGTCTTTGTTATGTGTACGTGCGTATACACTTTCAAATGATTATATGCATCTAAGTGGTGAGAATTTATATAATATGTCACTATAAGATTGTAAAAACCGTTAGTTCATAATTTATCTTGCGAAATGTAAACTATCAACAAAATTGTAAACTTTTTAAGCGCTGGCC
>FAPP01001672.1:0-10026 GCA_001485965.1 Heliconius ismenius | reverse complement strand
AAATGCGATTATATTAAGTTGATTACGTAGAAAATAATATTATTATTATTAAAGTGCTACGTAATAACTATTAATAATAGGCAACAAACACAATTCACAGTATGTATATATGTCGTTTTTTAATATAATACAGTAAACGATAGTTTATTTAATTTAATGATTCAGAATATTAAGTCCAGTGTTTCAATCTTCGTTTAATGATTAAATAGTGGAAAAATAACCGACAACTTTACGTGGATTTTAAGCAGTAAAATAGAATATCCTGTATTTTCCCCGTTTTCTTTGAGAATACTCTCTTAGGTTCGTTCTCCACTCTGAGAGCGATCTTGAGATGCTGTTTTCATTCATAAATTATAATCTATACACTCCCTACGTGTCCATCATAAACTTTTTAGTAACGGTTTTATATTATAACACATAATAAATATATAGATTACAAGTTTAAACAACAAATTCAAAATATTTAGGGAATAACATAAACTCTTATTTAATAATAAAGATGGTACAAAAAAAGATTTAATTTATAAAGAAATAGGTCAAGCAAACCAGTGCATGAAACATAAATCGTTGTTACGTAACTGCAATAAATTACTATAGTATCTAAAGTTTTTATTTCTTCATGCGTTATAGCGACTTCGTGGTGCCCTCTGCATCGTACAGCGCTGGGATGATACCGTCGATTGACATACGAGTATGTATGTATTTTTGCAGTATAATTCGGCAGGAAGTGGGGAATGGAGTGTCTTAACACTAGGTTCCCTCTACTTACCCTGCTGTGTGCAGGATACAGCGTGAAGCTATTATTTTAATATGATTATTTTTGTAACCTTTTTAACTGTTATTCCACATTTAGGAAAGCACTTTTTTTGGAAATGTAAAAAATTATGAGCCGCGGTCAAATCTCGCTACGTTCAAACATTTATAATCTAATATCTTTTCTAAATAGTATTTTTCATAATATATTTATTTAATTGTTTTTAGCAATATTATTATTTCATGAACTTGGAAAACAATGAAACTGAATTGAACTTTACGTTATTTTACACTATATGGGCACTTGTTGCAGTTTTAACATTATTGATATTGAAACTAAAAACTGGATCGAACCTGATATATCCGTTTCAGTAAAAAAAATACGTCAATAAATACTAAACACCCATATGAGTGAGCCATCAATGAATCCCAAAACGATCAATTACAAGCGTATTTACACGATAGCTATCCATTACACACGAGACGACACGTTCGAAAACATATCTAGTTGTGTGCTGATAGGACGCGGCGTTGATTGATTGAGAGTGGAATGATCATATCGTATATCGCCACTCTATTCTGTTAGTATTTTCTTTCTCTTTTTTGCCTTTTCTATTTTTCTTTTTAGTTATGAAGATTATAAACGTATTGTGTAATTTTGAAATATTGTCCCTACTTTGCGGAGAAATAGTAGTTTTAATTATCATTGTCATAGTACGCACAAACGTGCGATTGTGAACGCGGTAGTTTCGTGTTCGATTCCCTGTGAGAAAAAGAGAGAATGAAAATAACAAACAAAACTAAAACGAAACAAAAAAAGTAGTATTGCTTGAAGCAAACGAGAAATGACCTAAATTCTCACATATACATTGTTGAATCACACTCGCTTTGTAAAATATAAAAACTTGTGTATTTCCTTTAAAGTAGTGCGATTGGGTGGTTTCCATTCAACAATGAATAGTCTGGCAAACTGTGTTTGGCAGGAGTCCAGGGCGCCTGGCCTTGGCACCGCGTACTTATAATTGCGACTTGCCATGTGTAATACACGGTGTGACTAGCCCAATCATTTATATTAATTGATATTTTGTTATTATTATATAAAGTATTAGTGTAAAAAATAGGAAATATTACGTTATAATTGTTTTTTAATAAATAATATAGGACAATAGGGCAATAATAATAATTCAGTCGTCAGAGTGAAATCAAACCTCACAACCTCACGACCTCATAATATTATTTGTTGAAACAGACGAGAAGCCTTTCATCCGTACTCATAATATGAGATCATATAAAAATACAAAGTAAAACTCAATAAACCCACGACATAGTAGAAAACTATCAATATCTAGACATGTACTCAACATTGTTCTCTTCAATAAGGGAAAATACAAAGTACTTACTTATAACACTTAGCAGATATAACAGAACTGTATCCAAGTGCATCTTCATTGTATTAGTTGCAAGTGCAATAATATGTTAGCTATCGTCCGTTATCTATTAACATTATATTTTATTAGGTAATATTTAACAATCGTAATTAAATAATTAAACAGTTTCTTAATTGTTCAATAGCTTTTGAAGAATATGTTCCAATATATTTATTTTAAAAATAAATTAAAACTATAACTTTTATCAAAATAATGTCATAATTTAACTATTACCTATCATCTAAATAATCATGAAGATGCATTCCTTTAAGTAGTCTAAGTTGGAGCAAACTATAAATATAACTAGAAGGAAATTTGCTTAGGCCTTATCCGCATATTAATCTGCATTCGAACCACGTTTCGCTAGCTTCCTGTTCAACGCTTATCACTGCTCATTTCCTATATCGCCTGAGTCCGGAATAAGCAAATATGTATTTAAATATAGTACTATTTTTTTTTGTTTTTAAAGGTAAAACGTCGTCATAGCGCTGTAAAACATCATCTAAGTGTAAACACAGTGGTTGTGGAGTCATTGCTAAGACAATTCGTGGCGTTGAATTCCGCTTCTCAATTTGCCGTTTTTTGTCTTGACAATAGATTGCTTCTATGTATCCTGATATATACGGGATAACGCGTGAAACAGCAGAGAAAAAGATTTAATAAACAAACACCTATGTCTTACAATAATATAAACTGTGGAATTGCCTACCTAGTATGCGGTAGAGGCCGGCAACGCACCTGTAGCTCCTCTTGTGGCCACTTACCATCAGATGACCCGTATATACGTTTGCCTTGTATTTTCCAAAAAAAACATAAGATATTGTATCTAGAACCATGTACACCACACACTACGACCACAGTCTAGTGTAATATTAATGCTAAAACTAAGGAGCATAACAATGTAAGAGTAATAATAAAAAATAAATATTAATCTGTAAATCTTCCATCTACCGTTCATACATATATCAAGGATATCTAAATATTCATAAGTCTAACAAAAGATTATGATATTTAGTTTTCACATATGAGTCTCAATGTTCTTCATATCATAAAAGTCGCACAGTTAAGTTCCAAGATACTCAAATTTGATCACAGATCTCTATCTTATTTCTTGAATATTTAAGAAAACAGTGGGGGTTTTTATGGAGTGACGAAACTCAACGCCGCGATTTGCATCGACACCAGAGCCAAGAAAATAGAAATATTAAATATTGAATTAACTCCAGTAGGAATCGAACCCAAAATCTTCTGGACTGAACTCATAAAAAAAGTTGGACTTCATAAAATAAGATAATAATTATGGTCAATGTAACTAGCGAATGTTAACATGTGCTTTAGCTAATGGCGCCAACTAGACTTCCTTGTTTTGCAAATAAATGGCTTGAATAAATTTACATACAAATCGTTGTTTGACACAAGTGATTACATTCATCCTATAAATATAATATGTACATTATACATATGTATATATATAGTAAGAATATTATAAACGTTACTACTTTATGTAATACAAATTAATATTCTTGCATTTTTAATAAAATTAAACAAAGAATTATAATAAATGTTCCAACGTAAATACATACATAACTTAAAAAATGTCACGTTACGAAAAATATTTTTATTCTTAATTACACTATTATTATCACTCCGCCAAATTTTCGAGACATTGAGTTGAATTAAGACAGTAGATAAAATTGAGTCGAGAGACGGAAAGGCATTCCACAATTTGACTATCAGAGAATGTAAATTAAAAATAAATAAAATATACTTATTTCCCCGAGTGGTAATCGAACCCACAATCATATTCAGGATTTATAGTCGGACGCTGCTCAGAAATAGTACAGAAGTAGTACTAATATATTTAGTATATCCAAATACCAGCGTGAACACGTAACATCGACAACGGGCGTTACATAACTCATTACTAAAGACGAACATAAAAACGTTTGTCCTATTGACTTATTCCTCTAGCCTTGAAGGTTGTTACCCACTAAGTAAATTGTCAGTGATTTTATTGTTCTGTTTACTATATACTTGTGGGAGGTGCTTCCTGTAATATATATCTTTTTAGTACTTCACTTTACTATTTGTGGTAAAATGCTACAATTGAAAAATATCTCCATTTTAAGATTTTCCATTCTTTTAGTATGGTAGGTATGTCTGGATATTTTTGTAAACGTATGACATAGTCACAGTCGAAAATAGGCGTAGAATGCTGAGATTTGGCAAACATGTTCTTGAAGAATTTAGGGAAGCATTAAGAAAGACTTCCCAAAATTCCTACGCGGTCGGGAGAAACGAGAATTTTACGTTTGATAGTCGACAAAAACAAAGTTGCGGGCTACCTTTAATAGTGTTTTTTTTATATTTAATATTTTGTGGTAGTGAGTTAATTCATTATAATTTCTTTCATATATTCACCGTTTTGTCTATTTTAAAGTATAAAATTATCTTTACTTATACATAACATGTTCGATCTTCTAAAACTCTGGTTTCTTTAATTTTAATGACTATCACAATTGAGAGAAATATATTTTGAACTATAATTTATTATCAATAATAATAATTTCTATTTTAGTTTCTATGATTAAAATATTTCTAACAACTGATACGTTTTTATTACATCGATAACTTTTTATTTATGATCTAAGTTTCTACGGTGTTCAGTAATAAAAGGATTAATTATTGCTTTTTCGAACTTTTATATTACATTGTCTAAGCAATACCCAATTATTTAAGTTGGTCTGAAAGTGAGGTCTGAAAGTAAATCAAAGATATTTATTACAAGTTTATTTTCCTCTAAGCATCCCATTATATTGTCAAACTGTGGCAAACGCTTGATGTGCCATGAAATCTTGTTTTACTGAATGAAAACTTATTTCGTTGTTGAGTGTTGATCACAATGATTTTTTTTTGTTACAGGCAAGTTTTATCTCATATTAAGAACATACCAGAGTTGATTCTGCTTGGAAGTGAATCTCCGGCTATGAGAAGATTACCGATATTTTCTCTCATGGTCAAACATCCACGAGGCACCTTCCTTCATCATAACTTTGTGTGTGCCGTTCTTAACGATGTCTTTGGTATTCAAGCAAGAGGTGGTCTCAACAGTAATCTTAGTTACGGCGCTGACATATTGGGTATTGACGAACAGCTTCTGAAGGAATACGAAAAGTTATTGGATGTTGAAGCGTAAGTCCAATTTATTATAGCACAAATAATTAATAATATTTTGTTTGTTGTTATGTAGTATATTTTTTAAATATTTATAGGCAAAAAGAAATAGCAAGAGTTCGAAAATTAAGCGTTGTTAAATCACCCGAAGTACCAATACACAATGAGCATTTGAGGCCAGGTTTCTGCAGGATCTCTCTTCCATTCTTTATGTCAGAAAGTGAATTGGCATTTGTTCTTGAAGCACTCAAAATGGTTGCCACTGAAGGCTGGAAAATACTACCACAGTATGTTGTGAATTCAGAAACAGGACAATGGAGACACCATACATGTTCAGTATTGAGAGATAAGAAATCATTGTACTCATTAAGATATAATGATGGTCATATATCTGCACACGAAAGAAGAATATCAGGTAAAGGATAATCAATATTTGCTACTTGTTAATTTATTCAAGAAATATGATGTTGCAATTGTTAGGTCTAAATTGTATCCTAAAATGAACTGTAATCTTTAACAGGTCCAGGAATATTCCCACAAACACATACTGAATGCTTACAAACAGCGAGAAATCTTTTCAGTAGAGCTCGAAAGCTAGCAATGAAATGTTCAACAGCTGAGCCTGAGTATAGTTTTAATCCAAAGATCGACTATCTAAGATGGTTTATGTTGCCAAAAGAAGCTCATGATTTATTATTAGGAAAATCAGCTAATGTCAAGCATATTGTACCTTTTGATCCGTCTGGATACACAGGTGCTAGGAAGAGTTTAAATATGTCAAGATCTTCAAATACATCTTCACCTATTTTAGGCTCTTCGCCACGACATTTTAGTTTATCAGCGATAGACGACTGTCATATTTTCAGATTAAAACAAAAGCAAAAATTTTATTCTAGAGAGTCTAGTTTAAAAGAAACCACTAAAGAAGAAGCTGTTGCGATGAAAGCTCATCCGGTGCAATTTGCAGTAGGAGAATCAGTATCTCCATTACGAATGGTCCCTAAAAGTACAAAGTTAATGAGGTCTAGATGTTACTCCTTAGGTTCAGACGTACCTCAAGTACATTTAAGCGCCGAAACAAGAATGAATCTTGGACTCAAAGAAACTAGTCCAAACAATAATCCTAAAGCTAGCAGTTTTTGCAACTGTGGAAGTCAAACCGATTTGCCATCGCTAGATGATGTCATCGATTCGCCCAATAAGAAGTATCCGTATAGTGCACAAAGTAGTACATCTATATCTGACTGCAGTCAAGTAGGACGTTCTTCTCCTACAACATCAATTACGTCACATAACTCTGAAGATTTACCAGCTTATGTTAAAAAGATGACTAAAGAAATAGCCACAGAAATAAAATCCGAGATACGGGGAGTGATTTCAAAAGTCGATGACATATTAGAGAATTCAGACTCAATCGACCAATCTCATATAAGTCTGAGCTCAATTTCTAGCCTCAATGATAAGAATTCATCGGTTATAGACGTTGCAGAATACCTCATGAGAATGTTGAAAGAAATGGCATCAGAAGTTAAGTACGAAATCAGAGAAATGGTAAATAGAGTAGATGAAATGATACCTCCAGAACTTACAGACACTCCCAGGAAAAGTCCACCTCTGACAGGAAGGAAAAGAATAGGATCTGGACCAGAGTTAGGTTTGGATTTGAACAGATTAAATTCTTCACAATTAAGAAAATGTCCAACAAGCCCCGTTCTTCCATCCCAATCTCAATTGGAAGAAGAAGAAAGGTTTTGCAAACGATCACCACAATCACCGAAATCAGCCCAATGTACGCCGTCACACGAAGCGTCTGGACCAAATAGTATATCATTCAACTCAAGTGAAACATCGACGCCCGATACAATAATTCAAGTTGTTACAACATCTCAAAACTCTCCGATCCTCCCCAAATCTTCAAGCTCTAATAAGCTATCTGATGACGAGGTAAGCTGCACGGATGCGATATGCGGACACTGCTGTATTAAAAAGACTTGGTGCCAAAACCCTTCAGTCAGTTCTCAAGATAGTGGAATCAACATGACTTTTACTGAAACGGATTCTTTAATTGATCTAGGTAAGTTTTATAACAAATTGCGTAACTATTATAAACGTTGAGTAACAATAATGAAAACGTAAATTGAAAGCTGCCTTCATTGATATCTTGATTTCAGCTGAATTTATCTAGATTTTTCAACTTCTATTTATTGCCACTTTACAATATGTGTTTTTGAATTAGTGTGATGTATTTACATCGTCCATAGTTGTTTACATTTGCTTATATAATTGATTTAATATTAAAATCAATTAATTGGAATTTTCTTTCTTAAACAATACAATTTTATGATTAGTTATGTTAAACATCATAATTACAGTAAAATGGCGGACTTCGTCAGATCCTACAAACACTAAATTGCGCAAATTGCAAGGAAGGCTGCGAATGTGTCAAAAATATGACAAAACTGAAGTGCCAGATATCATAGAAGGTGTTCCAGTTTGTTCACACGATATCAAACAAGACAAATCTTTCACTGAGACGGACCCAGGAAGAGTCGTCTTTCATATACAAGACGATGCTGATAGACAGAGGTTTGTGTGATTTTTTAAAATTTGAATTGTATCAAAACATTTAACATTGGAACTAAAAAAGCTGGCACGCAAAAAAAATATTACCGCACGCATTATAGGTTTATTAAGTAATTAAATATTCTTCATTGTCTTTCAACTCCAGAACCACATCATCAGCGCCAGATTCCAAAAGATCAAGCAGATCGTCCAACGCGTCGTCAAGCTGCTCCGACCGCAGCTCCCGCTCCAGCGGCTACGGAACAGATGGACATAGGACATCTCAAGATGAACCTTTTTTTGATCGCAGGTTAATATTGTTGTATTTTTTTAGCTTTACACTGTATTCTACATATCTCAGCGTAGATAAAGAGTGTGTATTGATTTGATTCTGTCATAGACTAAGAAGCCAAGATCTAGTTATACTTATTTTTTTAATGTAATCTTTCTTTTACATATACTTGAAATATATTAAAATATATTACCAGTATGTGTTATTCTATATTTAAATTTATGGTAAAAAAATTGCTTAATACTTTTAATAATAGTCACAAAAAACATATTTGTTTAGCCTTCTGTGTTTGCTTAGCTAAGTGACAGACAAATAGATGACAAAAAAAGGTGCTATTTACATGTCTACAAAAATATATTTACTTTACTTATTAACGATTTCATGTGATTTTCTAATATATAAGTGTAAATATAAGAAATACTATACATTTCTACTACTAATAATAAATAGTGGAGAACGGAAGTGTCTTAATGGGAAAGGAGTGTCTTAGCACTTAACATTATTGAGAAATGTCATACTGTAAAGCTATGTTGGTTAAGCTATTGAAGGTTCTATCAACATCAAAATCAGAGGAAATATTTATATTTTCTTTACTTGTATTTCCATACACTTCCTTGGTGTTATAAAATAAAGTGCGACCTCTTGCGACGCTTAGTTCCGCCGCTTATTTTGGGCTTAGTTCGAATAGGGACGAAAAAAGTGTACAAATTCTGTTCACACTTCTCTTCCAGATTTGATTCACGTTTATATTAATCCGATCGGCTAGCGGCTAGAACAAATTAAAATGTTTTATTTTTCTTATACATTACGGACACAAAATTCGTAAGTTCGTTATTAATTTAATTTATTTTTTCTTTCAGTGAATCAGAATACCGTTTCAAATCTGACTGTTGCTGGGAGGAAACAGAGAGAGACGACAGCAGTGCCTGTAGTGACGCGTCACTCACAGACTTCACTGTGGACGATGAGGGCAAGTGGCATTGCCCTCCCAAAGCTGTTTGGAAAGCTACTGTCGAAGTAAGGAGTTAAAAACTAACAGTAATATTTTTACTATGATTCTTTTATATAATCAGTATTATATAAATTATATTTAGTGAAAGTTTTTAAGGGAATTTGATCACCCAACTTCAATGTTGTTTTATTTAATAAGTCCATTTCAACCCTTTCCCGTATATAATTAATTAAAAATCGAATTACGTACTCAATGGTGATTTAATGACTTCCAGGCCATACACGAATACAACATGGTGCGACCGGGTGATAAAGTGCTCATATGTCTGTCAGGTAGTCGCGACTCCATAGCGCTGTTACACACTATGCACCAGTATCAGTTCTACGCACGATCCAAGGGCATACATTTTAGTATTGGTAAGTTATTTCAAATGTAAAAAGATTTTTAAAGTTATTTGCACAGAACTGAAAAGTGCATATAACTTCATAGTTGCAACAATGAGGTTATTTGGACTTTTCTAAATAATGCAGGGCGTAATATATTTTTTTAAATAATCTTTCTGCATACATTGACATATTTTACTATTAAATAAATAGAATTTAGAGAAACGAGTGACATGTGTAACTTTTAAAATATTTGTTATATTATAAATTTCAGGAGCACTATTCGTTCAAGAGTCGCAGTCAGACGTCGATCCTTTACACGTGATGGCGTACTGTAGAACTCTGGGGGTGAAGTTCATATATCATGACAAGTTGAACCATGACGAAATGCAAAGTGAGTTAAAACAAGATAAAAACACGTCGAAATGTTTCTAAATTATTAGGAAAGATATTGGTTTAATAGTATTATAGCGGTTGAAGTGT
>FAPP01001671.1:1742-12822 GCA_001485965.1 Heliconius ismenius | reverse complement strand
TAAACTCGGCGGTTGTGGGTTTGATTCTCATTTAAGACTTTAATATTTAATACTTTAATTTCTTTGCTCTGGTAACGAGGCAACAGCGCGGTGTTGAGTTCCGCTAGTTACGCAGCAAATACGCAATGCCTCAAGAATTCGTAGGAAAAATAAATAAAATATATTATATAAATAATTTCAAACATTCCTTTGTTCACAGTGCCGTCGGTAAAACATGTCTGCTCATCAGTTACACGACGAATGCCTTCCCCGGAGAGTATATACCAACAGTGTAAGTTTTTTACTTGTCAGGCTTTATTACTTTTTTTATTTTCTTACAAGATCGCCCAACGAATCCATTTAGATTATAAAAAATAGTTTTTTTTTAATGTATATTTTAATATATCATCGTGAAAGTATCATGAAATAAATAAAGAAAATAAAATTTTATTTAATTTCAAAAAACTAAAATCTTATATGGTTAATAAGGTAAAAAAACCCAGCGTTGAGTTCCGCAACTCAACAAGTACTGCCCTGAAAAATTCGACAGAAAGTGGCGAACGGAGTGTCTTAACACTAGGTTCCGTCTGCCTATCCTGCTGTATGCGGGAGACAGCGTGAAGCTGACTTATATATTTATATTGGCGTTTGCTTCTTTTGGTTTTAGTATTTATATCTACTGAGTAATGATTCATAAGTAATAAAAGGAAATCTTTAGAAGTATTCTCAAAGTTTTGCTTATACAATTCCGTTATTTATAAACTTCGTATAGCCTTAATTTAAATATTTAAATATTTTTCACGTACCAAGCCGTGAAATACGTGTTAGATCACGCTTCACATCTTGAACGAAACTTGTCTAGTTTATATTAAATGAAATAATGGTATTATTAGTTATTACTATTTCTTAGTCATAATGCCTTGAAATTTCTATCCTGTGACGATACTTAAACGATCGCGGAACTGCAGCACCTGTCGCTTTGAGAAACCTTAATGGTGACGCAAGTATTAAATGTGGCCGTATGTTATATTTTTATAGACCGTTTAGTAAATATATCTACATAGAGGCCAGTCGTGGTGCGGGAGCACAAGTGTTGGATTGTAAACGCGACGGTAGTGGGTTCGATCCCCACTCGAGGAATTGAAATATTCAAATCAATATTTACATTTCTTGGCTCTGGTGTCGAGGCAAAGCACGGTGTTGAGTTTCGCCAGTCAACACGCAATGTCTCCAGAGTTCGGCGGAAAGTGTTGAACGGAGTGTCTTAACACTGGGTTCCCTCTGTCTACGTCTGTCGACGTAGACTACAATAAATATCCGTCTTGAATTTCCGAACAATAATTATTAATTAATATTGTTTGCTTCCTATTACAATGAAAGTAGGTCACTCGTTGGAAATCAAATAAATATTTGGCTAAGTACTTAGGTCGTGATATTCATTCTAGGAATATTTACTTACATTATATTAGATATTGACATAGTTATACAAAATTTGTTTGAAGTTCGAACTGTATAGATGTTTTCCTGTTATATAAAACGATAAGGGAAATCAGAAATTGGGATAACATCATCCTTTTTCTATTTATATATTTTTTTTATTTTTACTTCAATGTTTACTCTTCGGTTTAACTAGAAACTTTGTGTAGAGCCATTACCCCAATTGGAGATAGTAATTTTAAGTATCACGTTTATATATCGTTCGTTTGGTCGTAGTGCGTGACTTTAAAGGCGACTGATTGTGTGTTCGAGCCCCATTCGAGGAAATTAAATATTTATTTAAATGTATATTTTCATTTCGTTGCTTTTGCAATGCCTCCAATTCGACTGAAAATGGAGAACTGAGTGTCTTAACACTAGATTTCCTTTTCCTATCATGCTGTGTTCGGGATACAGCGTGAAGTTTTAGTGGTAAAGATAGTCAAGCCGCAATTTAAGCCAACAAATATAGTTCACATTAACCAAAGAGACAAATCCAAATGACAGCCCAAATTATGTTAAAAATATATTTAATTTAATATATTATTATTTTCACATTTCAGATTCGACAACTATTCAGCGAATGTAATGGTGGACGGGAAGCCCATCAACCTGGGCCTGTGGGATACGGCGGGGCAGGAGGACTACGATCGGCTGCGACCCCTATCCTACCCACAGACTGACGTGTTCCTCATATGCTTCTCGCTCGTCAACCCTGCCTCCTTCGAGAACGTTCGCGCGAAGGTATGTACTTCTCTCATATAAATCTTCTATGTATTTTCTTCTCTTTCATTTTCAAAAAATTTCATGTATTAGCAGTCCTCTCTGTTCTCCGTTCTTCACTTTACATCTACTTTATTTATTGTAGTTTTTTTGCGTCTTAAGTAGCGTTCATACCATATGTATAGTGGGGCGATATATTGAATTCATTAACGTGACGTTTATAGCCCATAACATTCCTCAATATATGACCTATACACAAATATTTGTTTATTCGACCCAGTACTTCCAGAGATTAGTGCGTTCAATCAAACAAACTCTTTATAGTATAGATAATAAATATATAATTTACAAGAAATATAATAATTATAATAGTTTATTTTGCGTAGCAATCAAGTACAGAGTGTATTGCGGCTAACATTTCTTCTAAACTAGAGTAATTGTTTTGTCCCTGAATAGTTGAAGAAATCTAAATGCAAATGATTCAGGCCATATTTGTCTAACGTTTGACGTGTTTCTAACACTTGTTTTTCGTATTTCTAATTGAACAGCAGTTTCAATAACATAGTATTATTTAAATATATATTTTTTTAGCTTATTAGAAATTAATCATAAAGTTCTGTTTGTGGTACTATGCGGATCGGTTTATGGTGATTTTTAATAGTAAATAGTTTTTAATTCTTTAAAAACGATTTACTTAAACTTAAACAAAAAAAACACGCATAAAACACGCATTGCCTCCAGAAATCGGCGAAAAGAGTCTTAACATTAGGTTCCTAAGTTCCTTTTGTCTACCCTTCTATGTGCGGGATACTCCTTGGAATTTTTATTTATTTAATTGTAAATTATATTTCAGTGGTACCCAGAAGTTCGGCATCACTGCCCGTCCACGCCCATCATCCTGGTTGGTACAAAGTTAGATCTTCGCGAAGACAAGGACACCATTGAGAAACTGAAGGAGAAGAAGCTTGCACCCATCACGTATCCACAAGTATGTGATTTGTGATTATTTGTTTATTTATTACGTTATAAGTATATATTCAATTTATATTCAATTTTCTCCATATTTGTTCGTAATTAATTTTTTAAACGCTTCTGCAATATCCAGGGTTAGTAGTGGATTTGAGTCTTAATTCTCATATTATCATATTAAAGTTCATTTATTAGCATATTTAATATCATCATATTTTATCCTAATAGCAACCACACTATAACTCACTTCTATATTCTCCTTCTCAATAGGGCCTAAGCATGGCGAAGGAGATCGGCGCAGTGAAGTACCTAGAGTGCTCGGCGCTAACGCAGAAGGGTCTCAAGACGGTGTTCGACGAGGCAATACGTGCGGTGTTGTGCCCCGTTCAGCCACCCAAGAAGCCGCGGAGGTGTCGGATCCTGTAAAAACGATAGGAATGTATGTTGTTTTGTTATTTTATTATGTTTTCTTTATTATAACTTTTTTTTGGTAACACATTATGTATGTTTATATCATAGATTTTGCTTCACGTTGTATCATGTAGGTATCAGGGTAGTGTATTGTGTATTGAATTTAGTGGCATTGCGTGTTGAGTGGCTGTACTCAACGCCACGCTTTGCCTCGACACCCGAGCGAAAAAATGGAAATATAAATTTAAATATATATATCTCCGCCGAGTGGGGATCGACCCCACAAGCAGTCGGTTTTAATGTAAATATTTTGATATACCATTTAATATTATCATATAAATATTTCAGATATCGGACGCGAGTCGTAGCCAGTGCAACAGCAAAGCTATAACGATCCGTCTTCACCACCAACAACCATACAATAGGTGTAAATTCTTACCGCTATTCATTATTTTGGGTACATGTCAACGCTTTTGTATTATCTGTGGAGTGACATTGACAGCTGTCACTGTCACTTTTCTATGACATTGACGTTTGGATAGGGAACACGTTTACATTTTATATTTGGGTGCTTTTTCTAATGCGATCTTATTACAAACATTCCTACATTGTTGCTTCAACCGTACGCCATTTTGTTTTCTGTTTGTCACTTGATTAGAATTATTAATATTAGAAATTGTTTGGACAGCGTCGGTTAATGTGGAATTGTTAATTTTTTTGTGTTTACACAGAGATTATATTTTTCGATTTATTATTGATTATTTTTGTTCCCATTGTTGTATTTCATTGTAGGTGTCTATAAGTACATGCGCAGTATTCGCTAAAGTGTTATATTAATGTTTAACTTTGCGTGTAATATGTATTCCGGGCTCACGGAATGCATATTCATAAAAAAAATGTCATGTTAAAATTATATACATATATGGTAGTGTAAGATTTTTTACTGTTTAATATCGCGGATTATTTCGGGATTTGATTTGGTTTAAATATAAATTTACAGTACGGCCGACGAGTCGTGACCGCCCTGAAGTTAGGTTACCTGAACTTTGTGCATTGTTTATTCTGAAGGGAAATAATAAAAGTAAGAAAATTTCTAAAATCAAATCTGCGGCTTAAGCCATAATTAAGTCATCTGCAGCTAATTTCAGTTCGGCCACGTTCGGTAGTCGGTCATACTGTAATGAAGAGGCACAAAGTACTAATCGTATAAAGGTCAGCTGACGTTAGTTTTAAGTTAAAATGTTAACATCCAGCCTAAATCTAAGCGCAAGTAAACTGCGTAAAGTTAGATACATATCGAAGCTAGCTAATTTACTAGAATGCAATAAAATGTCTACATTATTATTATTATTCTGTAAATAAAACTACAATTTGGTTGTTTTGCAAAACCTTTTTTTTTATTATATTGGTATTCCAGAGTACATTTCTTTGTATGAATTATTTTTTTATCTGTACAATAATTTTATCTGAAATATTTTTAAAAATGGAAAACGATTTATTTTATGATAGTTCGATTTTTAACTGTCAAGTTGATATTGTGGAAAGTGTAAAATGCCGCACAATTATTACATTAAGCATTATTAATCGGATCAATTAAAAAGGTCATCATTTTGGAAATTCGCGATTCTAATATGTTGTCCATTTTATTTGATCGCATAAACTTAGTCTTTTGGGAGATATTTTTCGTGATAAAGGATTTAGGCTTTAATTGACTGTCGCCGGCCTCTGTGTTCTTTTTAACATTAGTATATATCAATTATATTATTACTTATATCGCCGGCTTAGAGTGTAAACCTAAAAGCCTAAAGTTAAACAGCTTTTTGTTGGTATGTAAAAGAAATAAAATATCTAATTTTATTTTATTTCATATAGTAGAGAAAACAAGCAACTTTCTCTCTTGTGAGTTGCTTTATAGGCTGTTAGCAGATTTATACTTTAAGCAAATGATATTTGAACAAATAAGATTTTCAGGTCAACTTTTTGTTTTTAATAAACAACTTCTAGGTTAATTATTGTCTAAATCCACTCCTAAAATAAGATGTAAAAGTTAGTACACGTAATATTGCGTTTAAGTAACGTGCAATTGTTATTGCTTATTTTTTATTCGATATTAATAAAATTTACCGATGCCATAGACAACTTTTTATTTTCAAAATAGTGTTGTAGCAGCTTCGATTATTTCCAAGCATAAACAATTGCACAAATAGGTATAGATATAAGGTTTTAATGTATTGTTCAGATGCAAATATTTAGAAGAAACAGCATGTAAATAAACGGTATCTCTAGTATTAACTAAAATAAGTTAACTCGCCATTTTATGTGGTGTTGCATTTTTATATAAACTAGAAAAAAACATTTAATATGGCGACTCGAACGCATTTTATATTAGTTAAAAATGTATTTGCTATTCGTAAATAAAGGAATTATTAATTTTAAAATTTATGAATATTTTTCCTCTTCACCTGTGCGCTAACTGGTACCTATTTATGTATGTCTGTCTGTCAATAAATTAATATCGACCATATTTTTCTAAGAATCTTTCAATATGATTATATTATATGAACAGTTTAATAATATTACTGTCACCCATTAAAAAAAATCATCGAAAAAAAAGTATTGTTATTTTTTTAAACGTTATTTCTATCTGTGGTAATAAATGAAATGGCCAAAACAGAATAATATTCGACCAATATAGTTTGAATTATTTATTCAAATATACATAATATTATGTTGATCCGAATATCGTGTTATATTAAATATGTTTAAATGAATTAGTTGTTTAATTGAATATGCTTGGTATGTTAGCGCATACATTTTAGTCCAAATTAGTCGCGTTTAGTATAAAAAACGCGATATTTATTGGTGTGGTCAGCTTTTATTGTTATGTCGTTGTAACTAATACCATTTGTAACCGCTTCGTTTGATAACAGCTTTATTTCTAAATTAAAATGGACGACAATCGACGTTTGATAACTAATAGCTGTCAAGTAATTCTTCCAAATATTGTGAAGCCTCTGAATAATTCGAAATATATTTATATTAACTGTTCATAAGTTGTGTTTTATTTTTATGTCCTTGAATGTATGTGTTTTTATTGATATATATAAAATATATTCTTTTATATTAAAAGGAAGAAATGATAGTAACTAATTTTAGAACAATATCAGAAATGTAAAACCATGTTAGTTTACCATTACAATATAATAATAGACGCCCGGCGTGGCGCAGAGAAACGTGCGACTACGACGGTACGCGACGGTTCCGAGTTCGATTCTCATTCGTGGAAATGAATTATCAGCAGCAACAGCAGGATACAGCGTAAAGCTACGAAAATTACAATATAAAAAAAACTAAAACTAATTATTCATATACGTAAATGTAAAATTGAATTGTAAAAGGTTAAGGACATCGCTTATCTTGAATAGAAAACATAGATAAAAGTAATTAAATTACTTATACTGATGAAAAAAAAATGTTTTTAGTATTTCAGATGTAGAATTTTATTTGATATCTTAACAGTGCCGTCGTGGCGCGGTGGGACAGTGTTTGAGTGTATGTATGTTTGTGGTGGTTGTGAGTTCAATCCCCAAATACCCGCTCTGGTATAAAAAACACGGCGTTGAGTGCCGTCTCTGACCACGCAATATCTCTTAAAATAAAAAATGGGGAAAAATGTCACTACACAAGTCTCCGACTGTTCAATCTTCCCTGCTTTATCGTAAATAAAATTATCTATAAATACGAAATACGAAAAATTATTATGATTATTAAATTTATAAAGCTAGTTCGTCTAATTGCGCAATTAACAGTTTAAAATAGCAAAAAAATATATTACACATCGTATTCCACTATCAAAATGTATACAAAAAGCGTCCATGGCCACCAACGACTTAACATATTATAAAGAATTTATATATAAAAAAAAATACAGTCGAATTGATAACATCCTTTTCTTACAGAAGTCGGTTAAAAATTACTGCGTAACTAAAACGCGGTTCAACTTATACTGGTCAAAACAATAAAGATAAAAGGGTTGTACACGAATCTTAGACATCGATCGTTAGTCGTGAGTGTAGCACTGCCAGTGTGTAGTCCACTGCGTCTGCGTTACGCGAAATTTAAGTTAAAATATACGAAAAAATATTATAAATCAATAAAAATAAAGTTTATTTAATACTTTAAATATGGCAAAGATTCTTCTAAGTCGAGAACTACCTGATATCGAGGTAAGTTGATGTGTTTTTTTTTATATTTACTAAATAAGTATGCTATAAAATTGCGCTAGCGCATGTTTATTTGTATTAGAAATGTATTGTATTAAGCTTTCAAGGTTTGTCATAGTTACTTCCGTGTAAAGTACCTATGTAGTAATTTTGTAATTTTCTTTATGTATGTATGAGAATAGATAAATTAATTAAAACAATATTGAAATTATACTTACGATTAATGTAGAAACAGGGCCGCTATGTATATACTCGTATAAGATTTTTCACTTGACGATAGCGATTGTTATCAATATTAACAAACACGATAAACATTATAGTACGGTCAACAAGTTGTGGCCGGTCTGATATCAGATCTGAACTTATGCGCATTGTTCACTTGGGAAAAAAATATTCAAAAGTAAGAAAAATCCCAAACACAAACAGCCACTACTTGTTCACCGTACTGTACCTACATATTAAAGCATCTACAAATACTGTAGTTGCTACTTTAGAAGAGGAATAATACCAATAAAATGTATTACTAATATTTTAGTTAGTTTTTGTTGTTCTTAAGTCGGCGTAAGAGATCGTTTTAAGAAAAAAGGCTCTGGCGGAACCATTGAAAATGAAACCGTTGCCCACAAATATATGGAAATATTATTATTGTTATCTGTATTTAAATGGATTTTAATGTATTAATTAATTTTAAATTAAATTATTTTCGAAAACTTAAGTGATCCCAATTAAACTAATCATGTCTAAAGAATATTCTAACTTACCTAGAACTTTGAACTAATTAGTATGTCGTTCGTCATTCTTGTATTACTCATATAAATATATTATTACTTAGCTTAGATATATCATTAAGTACTTACTGCATGTCTAATTTAATTTCTCGCTATCTATATATATCCAATTTAATTTTCTATACCTACTTATATTATGAAACTGAAAAGTTTGTTTGTTCGAATGCGCTAATCTCAGGAAGTACTAGCTGGAATTCTAAATGTACGAATATTTATGTGTTGAAATTTATATTCCACTCATAGTCATATGAAACTAAAGGCCTCAGGCTATTTTATATTACGTAACTATTAATTTCAATGTAACTTTTTTTTTTATTTTACTGTGAGATTAAACCTGCGTTTTAAAAAAAATCCCATATCCGTATACGTAAAAGCTAGGTCTAATATTATAATTGTTTAAGTTTATAAAGAATTAGTTTTTTCAATTTTCACGTAAAAACTACTGCACAGACTAAGATAAAACTTTATATAAATATAGCTTATACATAATAATTACAGATTTTGTATAATTTGCTTGAATATATTGCTGTAATATAACAATAAATTAAAGCGGACGAAGCCGCGCGCCGCAAGCAATTCAGTTACTTATGAAACGAAAGAGTAAATCTTTGTTGCGTAGGCAACAATATGATACATTTACTTATATTAAATTTCAAATAATTGCTATCACAGCTGATAAATTTTACTCGTGCTACTTAAATCTATACATGATACGATTACATTTTAATAAATATTATGACTTGTGACATTTATTACGTAAGTCTTGTGAATTCTTATCACGTTTTAATAAACGCGGTGATTAATAATTATTCACTTCATGACGTAAATATATATATCTAAATCTAATATAGAATAATATATTTCGTTTATATAATAATATTAATATACATATAAACTAACAATAATTAAAACTCAAAATTAAGAATAATTATTGTTAATGCTTATTAATGATATATAATAATTACTTAATGTTTTCTACTTAGATTTTTTGTGATTTTACTCAATATTTAACAATTCTGCCTTTAGATAATTATATCAAAAATGTCATAAATTATAATATTTTGGACAAATTTTTACTATTATTTTGTAGTAAGTAAAAAACTAATTGGGTTCGTTTCCCATTAGGCAGAATGATGACGTACCAACATTCAAATTATTTTCAACTTCACGCGGGCAAAATTTAGTAATGAAATGTCAAACACTAAGTTTTTCTCTGTCTAATTTGCTAAATGCCAATTTCAGAATCTCCTGAAGTTGAATCCAACAGTGAAACCTTATAGCAATTTGGTTCCATCAGCTCAGACGAAAAAGAACAAGCAACATTGGAAAAGAAATGCTGACAGAAAATGCGGTGTGAGTATTTAAACATTAATTTCCTCTATTAGTGTAGTCTTTTATGCTGGACAAACAAACAGAAAGCGTGAATTCTTATGAAAAATTGTCTATTGCTATAAATGATATCTATAATTCTTTTAGTATAAACATGTCAGTAGATAAAGGGACTAAAATATAATAATGATAATAAATCTTTGTTTCCTCAAAAAAACTAACTACAGAGACTACGAACATTACATGAAAAAGGCACGTACAAGTTACATAGTAATAAAATGGTTCCCTACCCCCAAAGCTAGGAACAAACTTGTATTGTAAGGAGATAAAGGCTTTAATAAAAATTGCTAGAAGTTTTAATAAAAATTGCTATTATTTCTTAGAACAAATTTATTGAATTTGTTTATTTATTTTAATCTTCAAGAAATGTATATGGAACTGTATGACTCCACTCTTTAGATAAGACGATCGATGACACATTGAAATAGCTAATAGGTACCTATATAGGCCATTTGCGATCAATACACGAATTGTCATTTTTATCTCTTTTAGATATATACTGAAAGAAATCTACTGTTTCATTAAAAGTAGAATAATAAATTTATATGATATGTGTCAATCACAATTTAAATTAGATATATTATCGACGAGGCCAGTCCTGGTGTAGAGGCACAACAGGCTTGTCCCTGTAAACGTGACAGATTGGAGGTTCAATTCCCACTCGAGGAAATGAAGTATTTTCATTTCTCCATTTTGGCGTCCAGGCAAAGCGAGGCGCTGAGTTCCGCCACTCAACACGCAATGCCTCTATAATATGGAGAGCGGAGTGTCTTAACACTAGGCTGCTATATGTTGCAACGATCAAATTTTAAATGTAAAGTATAGAGGAGACATTTATATACAAAAATTATGCAACTTTTATACAATTCTGTAATTCTATTATTCAGACATGTCCAACGCTGGAAAAGAACTTCGACGACATCAAACACACCACGTTATCAGAACGTGGAGCCCTGAAAGAGGCAGCAAGATGTCTCAAATGCGCGGACGCACCCTGCCAGAAGTCTTGTCCTACACAAATAGATGTCAAAAGTTTTATTACAAGTATAGCTAGCAAGGTTTGGTTTATTTTTTTTTAGTTTATAAAACTGGAGTACCTTAAAAAAATTAAATAGCACTTAA
>FAPP01001643.1:612-12154 GCA_001485965.1 Heliconius ismenius | reverse complement strand
TTGTCTTTCATGACTCCTGATAATATTTTGGGTGGTTTAATGTGCTTTTGTAAACATAAAATACATGTCCATAACCATTTTTTTATTTTTCTAATAGAAATTGGCTATAAAAGTCTTTCGAATTAAAAAGTTACAGCATGAGAGTATATTTTGACAAATGTTTTATTTTCAGAATGTGCATTTTAGCAATCTTTTTAGATTTTCATGATAAAAAAGACAAAATCTTAATAAAATTATAAAACCGTTAAAATTTAGTTGTTCCACAACCAACATAATTAGTCAATTAAACACATAAATAACTAACGCAATTATAAAATTTTAGTCACAAAAATTAAAAAAAAAATCACTTACCTCGCTATCAGTTTTCGCGTCGGCATCACCTATAGATCTAATTAATTCCTTAGATATGGCCATTAGAAGATAATTAGTAATTTTAGCTTTATTCTCCTCAGTCACTTTACCGTTGACCGGCATTATTTCCTTACATAGTTTAGTCAAATCGTCATCTACGGTGTTATGTATTCTGTCGAACAAATCCTCTATCAACTGACTGACTAACTGATTCCTTAGCGCTGGACAAGAACAATGTGACTCAGTTATATAGCTCATGCTATGATGCATTCTGTTATAATCACTTTTTTTTGGTATAGCTGTATATATGGAATATCCTTCGCCTACGTATTCCGTTTTATCTGGTTTCAAGTCGAAACGACTAGCGGTAAAACTCTGTCGCATTTCGCTGCGTAACTCTTCGAGTTCCTCAGTTTTTATTGATAATTCGTGACTGATAGTTTTCATTTTATCGTCGCATTTCCTTTTACATTGGCTTAGAGCTTTTTGGGTTAACGTTAGCTGCTTTTCTAATGATTCGACCTAAAAATAATGTCTTCTTAGTTTCGTTTCGTGTTTCTAAGCCTTTTAAATCCCATGCAATATATATTTACACGACGCCATACAATCAAAACACGCGGTGGTACATGCACTGTCTTCGTGAACCGATATTTTTTGTATATAGACAATTTCGTTTCAAACACAATATAAAGCGTTTATTTAAAACTTTCGACATAAAATATTTATTTATTATGAATAATTAATATTACCTTTTTATTCTTTAGTCATATAAAATTAATTTTATGTCAAAAGTTTTTAAAGCATATATAGTCCCCGAATAATTTAAATCAACTAACTAAAACAAATACCATATTAAACTAAACTACAAAGCAACTACGCCCATATCTAGAAGCACAAATTTTTATGAAAATTATCAAATAATTAATCAAAAACTAAGTTATAATCTTCATATAATTTAAGATTAAACTTAAATTTTTTTAGAAAATATATAAAAGTTTAACGTATTCTTTAGAATACATTTTAAAAAAGTTTAATTTTCTTTCCAAAGTGTCGAATAGTATTATAAAAATGTAAAAAAATAAGATAAGCATTTTATTACTTATTAAGTACCCAAATATGTATGTATAGTGGAGACTTGCAAATTAAATTACAAAATTTACCTACATTTATAAAGAAATATTGATTTAACATTTAATTCATTTATTTTAAAACTGACTAATAAATACAACTAACAAAGTTAGAATAATAGAGTCTCCATTATACAAAAAATATTTAATTAAAAAAATTAATTAAACACCCCCAAAAATTATATATCCCATTAAAAAAAATCTAAACAGATTCCATATATCCAAAACCCATGAAAAACCAAAAAAAAACCAATTCTATTTTTAATAAATATATTATTATTAATATATAAATAAGCTTACCTCTTCCTTCAATTCGCTATTAGTAACTTCTAATTCTTGATTGTTCTTACAAGCCCTAGAAAGTTCTTTCCTTATATATTCCAAGTCACCCATGAATTTATTTTCAGTCTTTTTGGTCAAATCGCGTTGACTTGTTAGATCTTCATCCATTTGCTTGTTGCTTTTGCGTAATTGATCGATTTCCTTCTGTAAATGAATATAAAAAAAATATTTCTATTCTATTGTCATTTATTTACATATTTTATATCTACAATTTATTAAATTTTACAGTATTTTTTAGTATCCAGATATAATGTGTTAATATGAATTACTCAAAGAATCTTCTGACTAGATTGAATATAGTTTATAAAACGGATATTTAAAATAACGAAAATTTATTAGTTTTTCTTTATCATAGAACGAAACCGAAAATATTAAAAATAAAAATTATTTCTTTCATTAAATTAGAACCTACAATCTTTGCATTGTACATAGACACTAATTCCCTAATACGAAGTCTATTTCACGTCATTAATGGTAATTAAAAACATACAAAATACACTTAAAAAGAAAGTATCAATAAATCTAACAGAAATAAGAATTAAATTTTTAACTTATTATATTTTAATTTTAATTCTAATTTGTATTTTACCTTAAATCTACTCTCGAGGTCTTTAACTGCGGCCTCTGCCTTCTTAGCTTCAGCATCGGCCTTTCCAAACAAGGTGTTCAAATTATTATTCTGCATTTTAAGTGTTTTAGCATCTCTTTCAGCCTTTTCTAAAGCTATCCTCATTCCTGATTCGGATTCTTCAATTTCCCTTAGTTTTTTCTTTAGAGGCTCGAAACAGTTCTTCCATTGATCTCTTTCCGTTTCTAGTTTCTTTACCTGAAAAATAAAACCACATTTTTTATATTTTTAAAGGTTTATTCCACAATTAGAAGAATAATGCTTGTTTAGAAAATGTATAACAGCTCTAAGCAAAAATACCATTTTTGTTATTAAAATTATTGAACTAATACGATGTTGATTTTGGTTTTAACTCACCTTCCCTTTCAACAGAGTTTCGTTCTGTACCGCTTCATCGATCTTCTTCTTGTAGCCACTTTCCATTTCCGCCCACATATCGTCAGCTTGCGTTAACATTTCCAAGTAAGCCGCCTCCCTCCTCTCTAGTTCTGCTATCCTGGTGTTTAGTTCTTGTTCCGTTGACAATAGCGCTTGGATCCTGGCTTTGGTTAGAGGATCTATTGGGAGCTGTTGGAAGATGTTATTTTTTTTTATTTAATTTGTGTATATTTTAAGTTTTGTTTGATGGTAATAACAACTTATAATATATTAGCAACCAGCTCGCTGCTTCGCCCACTTAATTTTTTTTTTATATTAGGTATCTATATAGCTAAGCTACTAAGGGGATCTACGTATAAACTATTTTCATTTGATGACTCTGATAAAACAAACCGTGGCGTTAAGTTCCGCTACCATTACGAAATCTTGACACTTAGTATTTCCTTCTCTAATATGCGAAATAAAAGGTAAAGTTAAAAAAAAAACCAAATGCTTAATAGTCTCTCTAAATGACTGAAAATACAAAATTACCATAAGTTACATAGTTATAAAAGAACAATAAAACTAATGTACACAAAACTCAACATTAAACAAATGATAATTAAAAAATAACTCAACCAAAACAAAACTATCTGTCAAATGTTCAACAAAACTACTGAGACATTAAGAAAAATCACGAAACGACTCAAGCAGTCAATTGAAATAAAAATTATAAATTTATTACGATATTGCGGTTTAAGAATAAAATGAAGAAGAAAGAAAAAATATAATTTATTATTGAAATTATAGAAATTGTTCACGGCCTATAATTTTCTAGATAACGAGTAACACGCTCTGTTTACTTTGTATTAATTTTCTTTTATTTGTTTTATTTGCGTCATAGGAAGCTATGATCTCATGAGATGTGTCAGTATAACTTGTATATTATAATAATATATGGTATATTATTTATTATCATATTGTTTCTTTATAATAATTATGACTGTATGTATAAATAAAAAAAATATTTCATAAAAGTTCTCGTAGCGTAACGGCACAGCGTTTGACCGTAAACACGACGGTTGTGGGTTCCATGCCGATTGGGGGAATTAAATTATTTTCATTTTTTCGGTCTGGTAACAAGGTAAAGCGCAGTGTTGAGTTCCGTCACTCAACATTCAATGTCTCAAATATTGGGCGGTTCCTTTGCCTACCCTGCTATATACAGAGTACAATATGAAGGTAAGAACTTATTAATGAACCTGTGTATAAATAATAACATAAAAGTGTATAAACAAGTACATAGTTACATACTATAAAATTTTTATTCGTAGAGCTAAATATAAATAATAATATTGTATTACGTTGTATAATTATTATTCATAACTGCTACTCACTATTATATATCTTTTTATAATCCATAATGTATATGAACTAAATTAATATTCATCCATTCCGTATATACCTACGTTAGGTAGAGAAAAAGAAACTGACCCTACTATACTGTTTTAAATGTCATCATTCACTTAAGTGTGAATCTTATCCACATCGCAGCCTCACATTGGGTATCTGGAAACCTACTGTTAAGCCATTAGGTTCTCAGGGCCGACTGGCCTCAAAATGAATAAATAAAACTACAAAATACCTGTCCATTTTGCTTTTCAATCTTTATCTTATCTTCTAATTGTTCTATCTTCCCCTCAATTTTATCTTTTTTAATTTCAGCACCGTTGACGGCCGCGAACATTTGTCGTTTGGCAATAGCTAATTCTTCTTCGAGACTCTTGACTTTATCTTCTAGAACTTTCTTTACTTCTGACGATTGTTTGTCTACTTCTTTACGTTCTGATATTAATCTGAAATAATATACAGTAAGTAAATGTTAAGTTACATTATAAAATGTCTAAAATATCTTGGAGCTTTGCTTTTTTACCAGAATAGGTAACAGAGAAAATAATTTATTTTCCGAGTGGTAATCGAATCCACAACCATCGTCTTCACAGTCGCACACTATATCAATGCGCTTCAACACATTGTAATTATATTTTTAATTTAAGTATAAGTTTACCACAACTACTTAATATTTAAAGACAGATATTTAAACTACGGGAACAATATAATTCATTTTCGAGCTAAATTGTAAATAAATGTAAATATATAATAGGTATATAGGTTATATAATGGTTTTTATATAACAATTTAAATGCAATTTAACTCACTTATTAACTTGCATTTGCAATTCAGTGATACGAGGTAAGAAAGAATTCTGCAATGGAACGATGCTGCAGTCTTTTTCCTTTATCTGCGTGATGGCCGTCTTGGTGTCGGGCGGGAGAGGCGATATGCGGTTTATTAAAGCTTTCTGCGAAAATATAAACTATAATGTAAATATACAATTTTATGTATTTTATTTAATATGAGGATAATTATAACTATTTTCTTTTATTTGTCATTTACTAATAGAAATATTTGTCAAATTAACATTTTTTTTTTTGCAACAAACATTCTTATTTCTCACAATAAAAATAATTACTTACTTGAGTCCCACAAGAAACAGAAGCACCGACCGTACGCAAAACGTTCCAAGCTATTAAAGCTGGTACAGCTCGCTCTAAGCTCTGCAATCTGGTTAGTAATTCGTTCTGAAAACAAATATTATTATTAATATTTACAGAAAATAAAAACATATGTTTGTTGAATTTTTTGTTAAATTTTTAGGGGTTCTTATACCGCATATACAGGAATAATAACATAAGGAAAGCCCAATTTTCGACATATTGCGTATTGAGTGCGGCGCTTTATATTCTTACTAGAGCGAGAAAAGGATTTTAATTAGTTTCCTCAAATAGGAATCAAACCCACGACATTTTTCTTTTATCTATCCTAAAATACACAAATATCGTACAAAAAATAAATTAAAATACCTCTTTAGCCTTCAAAGCGCAGTCCCTAGCCGCCAGCTCTGCAGCTAGGCGTTCAGCGTGCGCGCGTGAACACTCACGCTGCTCCGTCATGTCTCTCAACTGGGCGGAACATAGCTCGTAATCCATTTCTAATCTGAAATTTTAAACATATATTTGTATGGATAAGAATCTATAGTAATAAAGCTGTACGATTCACTCGAGGATCAAATATATTATAAAGAGCATAAGTTCTACATTCAATATAATTCAGAACACACAGGTGTAAATAATGTAAAAATAAATTAAAGTATTACTTACTGCTGCCAATGTAAGCGGGTATCATTCTCTATTTCCTCTAACTCGCAACAATCCTCCTCGAGCCTCTCGTATTTGTCTTGAAGTTCTAATAGTTCTGATTCTAGGTCCTGAAAAATATTTATTAAATTTAATTATTTAATTAAAATATCGATCACATATGCATGTGTTTTATAGTTTTTTTTATTGTTTTCTATATAAATAATGATCGTTCATATTGTTTATTAAACTAAAGCAATCTTAATAAAATTATAAACTTTCCGCCAAGTGAAATAATAGTACTAACTTCTTTAGTTTATTTAGACCATTAAGCCTATATAAAAATTAGTTTATCATCATCAAAGCCACATACTACTTACTTGTATCCGATTCTCAAGCAAGAATTCCTTTTGCAACCTCTGAGCTAACTTCGATTCTTTAACGTCCTGCGCCGCTTCATATATCGATATTTTGCCTTCCAAAAACTTTAGCCTCCTTTCGTAATACTGTTTATGTTTCTTCCCCAATTTAACGCATTTACACTCTAAGCTATCAACATCGCTGAGATTCCTATTCCTAACGCCTTGTTTCTCCAATTTCTCCCTAATACTATTCAGTCGTTGAATTTCAGTGTTCAATTCACTAGTGAATTCGAAAGCTTCCTCTGTTTGTGTACACCTAGTTTCAGTTTCGACGCCCTCGAATATACCACTCTCTTGTAATATATTATTTGGTTTTCTTTCCTCGCAAAGGCTTTCTAAGGAGTCTGATTTATAGCCTTTTTGTTGGTACGGGGTGACAGTCGCGATCGCTTTGTGAGTTTTGTGCGATGGTATGTCGATGTCGGATTTTAGTCTCAAATCACATATTCTTTTCGGTTTCGCCTGAAAACAGTAAATTTATTGTTGTTTTGACATGTTTGATGTTTGTGTTTGATACCTGCATTGATATTCTGTCATTAGGTATTGTTTTTATTTTTAATTCTTATATTACAAATCGTAGTTTCGGAAAAAGATCGAACTTACATACTACTAGTTTCCAGATAATGATAATTAAATGGTAAAACAAACCAAATCTAAGAATACTGTTATTAAAAATTTACTTATTGTTTGTAAAATACACAGATATTTTTTTTCTATTACGAACATCTAAGTAACTTATAATAATAAGCAATTCATGCTTTGGCAAGATTTTTAAAAACAAACACATAATATATATAACATACACAGTATGTATAAGTAACATAATGAGAACGTAACAGAACATTTAGATAACGCAATTGAGGCCTTCGCCTTAATGAAATTAAATTTAAAACTCATAAATTACTAGCATAATAAAAACAAATTAGTTCTTACCTGATAGCATTCATCTTCACTAACAGAACTGCTCAATGCTTGGAAATTGTAGAGCATCATCAAAACCTGTTCCAGGCAGCTCCTGTCTTCCGCTGACGCCGCATTTAAGATCATTTGTTCCAAATGTTCTTTCATAGGATTGCTCTTTAATGAGTCACTAGTTTCCGAGTTCCTATCAATATTATCCGATAGAATTTGGGCTTTAGCGAACTCATCCTTAAACTCCTCGTGGGAGATATGCCGTCGTGGATTGCAGGGGCTGCTTGGCGTGTGTGGGGACTTGTAACCGGAGTCCATTCGTTTGAATTCGGGCGACGCTGAGTCTTTTATACGGGACCCAGGGGACACGCAGCCAGAATCGGAGTCTGTTAGGGTATCCCTAGCACCCTAGAAAGTGAGAAATATTACGATTACTTTTCTTGCTATTTATTAAGTCATCGCTTACCAAAATGTATATTTAAAACTTATATACAATACGCTGGTTTATGTTTTTATCAGTTATCAACAACTGAATATTCAATACCGCTATTACATGAAGAAACTTTGCATATTATCAAATAATACGAACACAACGTGTAAAGGAAAAGTGCCTTACAATATAAATTATACGCCACTTATGAGCACCTTTATCCATTGTTACATAAATTTAATGGCTACGTATTATTAGGTTAAACTTCAAACATTAAATGACGAGATAATCTGTTTTCGGCACGAGGTGCGTGGGCGACTCTATGTATGGCAGTGGCTATCCATCCCACATCTATGAAAACCTATATAAGGTTTTGTTATGAGTGGTATTAGCATTAAGGTAATTTGGTTATGTATACAAATGTTACAAAAGAGCAGTTCGTTCTTGTTAGATATAGATCTAAAATCTCTTATGGCAGAGGCTGGATGCATAAAAACAGTATAGCGATGCGCAGGCGCACGCGTTGAGCGTGAAATCGTTTGTTTTTAACGCAATGTACCAATTAACTAACTGATGAAATGTTATTTATTGCAATGATTGTACATTAATTAAATAGCTATGCAATTGCTGTAAATCATTAAGTTTTTTTATTCTAACTATAGATATTTTAAGGTTTCCTTTAGTTTTTAAGTCTTCTTTTAGTTAAATTATTTTTTTAATAAAAAATGTTAAATATATAAACGATTTATTTACAAATATTTTTTAAATAAATATATGTTTATAGTAACCTGTAAAATCATAATCAATAAATAAATAAAGAAAAACACATTAAAATACATTATTGGAAACACTATTAAGGCATCCACCATTCCACAATTAACCACCACTCGATTACACATCACTAGGTATCTGTAACGCGACAGCCATAGGAATGCATAATCTTATTGCCATATAATCATGACTTTAAAAAGCTGAATTTCTGCTCAAAAACTCTTAGACAGAAAGAATAAAGTAATAATTTTGCTCTCTTTTCGTCTGTATTTATTATATAGTGACGCTATGGAGACTTGTTGACCTATTTATTTCTGGGCTAACAGATACCTACTGAAGCTATTCAGAAAAAGTATTATATTATTGCTGTAATAAAAATGTTAAAATAACTTCTTACATAAGATTTGTTTAAAAATTACGGAAAGATTGAATGTAAATTTGCATGTAATGTGGGCATTACGCATAAAAATTCTTTCATAAGACAACATTCATTCATAGATATACGAGTGCCTACATATGACACAAGAGCTAAGGTTCTGAGTATTAGATACGCATTACGGTACACTCAGTACGTAAATAGACTTTAATTGCGTACAAACGGAAAGGAAAGAGGAAATGGTAGCGTCCAAATCCGTACTGTTTTATGACGTCATTTGTAAGGAAATGTATAAGAGGCTTTTATAAATTAAGTTAAACCACTCGTGTTAATATAAAATTATAAAAAAATACATTAATATTTAGTATGGTTTTTATATACATACATAGTACGAAGTAAGAAAAATAAAGATAATAAATTTAATAGACGCTATAGCTAACAAGATTTTCCTGCGACCTTGTAAAAATATCCTTTCGTTTCTATTAAATATGCTAAGATTCTCAAACGTGACCTCTGCTAGATAAGTAAACAAACGAAGTATAGTTACTTATGTATTTATATATATACGACATTCCTTTCTACAATATAGCCTTGCTCCTGATTTATTCCTAAAATTAGTACTTAAAATATAACTAGCAGTAATTTCGTATTGTCAATTTATGTCTTTTAATAATCGATTTTGTTTATATTCATAAGTATTTCATCAATATTTGCAAATGAATTCACGTTATGTCAATATAAATTTTCGAATATATCCAACACAAAAAATCCATTAAATATTATATTACTAACAAATTTGCACATGATTGCAATTTTGTAATGTTGACAATACTTGAAATATCAATATATCATACGTACAATATCAATAGGCGTGTCACATGTTTGTTTACATCACTAGAAGGCTTAATGTTAATAGTAAATTATTGTATCGAGGCTAAGTGCTGGCATACAATTATTTCATACATTATTTAACACTTAAACAGGTTATTGGCATAATTAAAGACATTAACTATAATAATAATGTAAAAACAAAAGTTGAAAGTATAAACAGAAAATGTATTATTGTCAAACGCCATCATAGCAAAGTCGAGATATGTATGGATGAGATGAAAAAATACAATTTTATTAGACACTTGCAATAAAAGTAACCTGCAGCGTTAAGTTCCGCCACTTAAGCGCAATATCTTGAATTTGCCACTAGGTTATATCGTTGCTTATCTTGCTATGTAATATTAAGAGTGAAATGGAAAAGGCATAAGTATAATTTTCTGTTACTAATTTATTTTCTTATTAATTATTTAAAGGATAACTTCATTAATTTCCACAAAATATTAATTTCATCAGTATACTATATACATATACCATAATAGCAATAAACAAATTCCACAGTCAATTCACGCCCATAAAAGGTTTAAGGAGTCAGAAATAAGATATGCAAGTTTTACAGGAAGTTTGCATGACGAATGCTTTATTACTTTAGTTTGTTTCGTATTGCTATTACAGTGCACCTGTAACTCATATCTAACCTAACGTCTACGTAATATGTTATAATTACATACAATTATACAGTATATCGAACTAAATTACCGTACATATCTTGTTTGGCAAGTTTTTTAATATTTCTAATACTAATTAACTATAGCTGACAAATAATTATATATTTCGTCGCCTCTAAGCCAGTTATGTTAGCGCCATTATAATTGATAAATAATAGCTTAAATCACTTCTGGCAACAACTTATCGCTTGGTTGGATAAAGCCTTCAAATTGGAGGTTGATTTACACGAAACTGTTATTTAAAATAAGAAGCAAGATTAAAACGACAATTTTCAGAAATGTTTCATTTTATAATCGTTAATTTATTCTATTGTTTTGTGCCTATGAAAAGTTTGTAATAAAACTCACCGCTATCCTAAAAATGATCCTTAAGTTCATAACAAAGCACATATATTTGAACTTAATCACAAATATTGGAACACAATCACAATCACTAACTCCCAACTCGAGCACAGTCCAATACACATCACTAATAAGATCTAGTACTTACAATTTAGAACTATTATAGCGAAATGTAGAGCACTTACCTTTTTTTAATAATAATAGTACGGCCGATGTGTCGTGGCTACTAAATTACACTTTCTGAACTTTTGCGCATTGTACTCGTACACTCGTGAAGAAAATTATTAAAAGTAAATAATCCTATAATTAAATCTGCACTAATTAGGTACAATTGGATACAAAAAGCTTATTGTGAGTATTGTGTATAAATAATTAATTTTAATTAATTTCGGAAAGAAAATAATCAAGGGTAAGAAAAATCCCTAATAACAAATCTGCGTAGCCATCTTTAGGGCAGTCACGACGATCGTACTGTATACATACATAAACATAATGATTTTAAATAATTAAGTTTGTATTAGGATGTAATACCATAATCCTCACCTTGTCCGGGCTGGCGTCCTCCAGCTCGAGCAGCCTGAACTCCATGAGCTCGAGTTGGTCGCGCGCGTCCCGCAACGCGTCCGACAGCCGCGTGCACTCGCGCGCCGCTGACGCCGCCCGCTCCGCCGCGGAGCGGCATTGCCCGCACGACTGTTGCCATTAGTTTTGATTTTAGTGGATTGTCAAGG
>FAPP01001631.1:0-13448 GCA_001485965.1 Heliconius ismenius | reverse complement strand
AATGTACGGCTTAGAGTATAAACCTGCTAACAGCCTATTAACAAATTATGAGGAGAGACTTGGAGAGATTTTGTATATATTTATTGCTTTCGAATGGTATAAAAATGTACATAATGAAAAAAAAACAGATCTAGTAGATTTATACTCTACCCAATTAATAAGGAATATACTGGTTATAATAATTGCTTAGATTTAAGATTAAACACTTCCTTTGTTAAAAAATTATAAATCTGAGATTTTATTGACAAAATTTGAGAGGCCAGTCGTGGCGAAAGGCAAGTGACTAAACACGTTGGAATCTCTGTCTAGCCTCACTGGCATAACTTGCAAGAGAAATGTAAGGTTTAATGGGCCCCTTTAATATGTAAATTCATTTTTTAAATGGAGAGAAAGTAAAAAAAATATTGTAATTTACGAGTAGATCCTCTCTGCCCACTGCCTAAAATACTTAAGAAGTGTGAATATAAAATAAAATGAGCCCGTAAAGGTGCAATTAAAGTTATATATAAGTAATACAATTTGTACAACAAGAATACTACAGACTAAAAAGATGAGAAATAAAAAAATAAACAAGCAAAGATTAAACAAACAATAGTGATATCAAGAGTACATAATATATTTAATATTTACAATAAAAAAATACATTAAAAATAGGGTGTGGTTATGTAATATTTGATAATATTTCTGTTTACTAATATATTAACATATTGGAAAACAGCTCTATGTATTTTTATATTTAAATTGAGTTTTATATATATATACAAATGACGTCAGCTTGCTTTCCTGATCTACCGATCACTTAATAATCGACATTTTTCATTATATTAAAAATAATAAGCTCGAGCTCATGATTCATTCATATGGTTTAAAGACAAATGTTAACTGACATCTTTCGGTTTGACTATAGCTCTAGCAGTTTATTAAAAAATATTACGGAATCACTGCTGCGTAAAATAATGTCTTAATATATACACAAAATGCTACATTACAAGTAGAACAGATTAAAAATTAAATTTCAAGCATTTATACTAAGATCATATAAAGAGCATTTGTATAACTCCGAATATCTATTTCGGGTTCGACTAATTTAAGATACCTTAGGGTACCTACTGGGTGAATACTGCTGCGATTAGTACGTAATGGTAAAAATACGTGATTTTCGGAGTTACACATACAAAAATTACAATAAAAAAATAAGTAAAATCTAACAATCGTGCTCATATATAAAGTGCTTTCAATTAATTTTTCATATAGTATAATATTACCTCGACATAGACAAAGTGCCTGCCTTTGTCTGCGCTGGCGACGCCTTCCGCCGCACCCTTTTTGATAACCCAATATGTTAGATACAAATAATTTAATTAGAAAACAAATATTTATATATTATTGGAATGCTTAATAAGGAAAGGATTATTATTGAAATATTAAAATGTTTAAAATATAATGTTTGTTTCCGTTCCGGTGGTTTTGTTGCCGTTTGAGCGTTGGGTTCCGCTAACTAAAGCGCTGCCTTTATAAAGGGTGATATTTATTTCATAAAAAATACAATACTAAATAACAAATGTGTAGAATAATAAATAACCATAATCCTTCCTTTGACACGTAAAAACATTCTTATATACTAGAACTTATTAAAATACACAGATAACACAAAACTTATTTTATACCTTTTTTCACAAAAAATAACACAAAAAGTTAACACTTAGGTCATAAAAAGAAAAAAAATACAACAATAATCATTGAATTGTCATAACTTGTGTACAAATGTTCACTTTCTAGTTTCGTGAATGCACTGAAGTGTAAAACCCCTGAAGTGTAGTGTAGTGTACTGAAGTGTAAAACCTGGCCCCTTAATTAAAACATTTTATCACAATGTTTATTAATCCATCTTGTATTATATAATATGGCATTTTTGTTTACTATCACGCTGTATCCCGCATATAGCAGTAAGCAGAGGGAACCTGGAAACGTTAAGACATTCCATTTCCCGGTCCGGCCGTCCCAGAAAAGCCGACATGGCGCAGTGCCACATCGTGTTACTAAATCGCGATGGTTGTGGCTTCAATTCACACTCGAATGGAATGTATTATATAATAATTTTCAATGCTCTGGTAATAGGACAAAGCGGATCGTGGAGGTCCACCATTCAACATTCAATGTTTCGAAAAGTTAATTGTGCTTGGGAAATGAAGTGTATTAGCACTAGGTTCCCTCTACCTAGCCTGCTATATGCGGGTAACAGCGTGAAGTTATGAAAAGTAATATTTATTTTCAAGTACAGAAAAGAGCAGAAAATCAATATTATCATAAATAAATCTCCCATGTATAAAAGCAATTTTGTTTATAATTATAAGTTGCCAAAAATCTTATATATTTTTATATCACAAAATATGCCATAAAGCACAATTATGACATTATACAGCCTACAAATGTCATAGTCTAAACAAAAAAATTCACTAATTTTATTATTATTTTTATAACAATTATGGGGGACTAAATTAGCAAAGGTTAAAAATTGTTATGATATAGACAAGCATTTTTTATTGTGCTAAGCTAAGCGTGTGCAGATCTACCGTATCTAATACTTACGTGGTCGGTCTAGACCTCTGGGCCACTGTTATACTAGCGAGAAAAAAACACACACTATCAGTTAGAAAATGTAAATGATTTAACATATAGAAAATCGAAAAAAAACAATAGACTTTTTTTGCATTCAGTAATCACAAAGTATATAGATTTCAGAGATAGACAGACAGACATAAAAATAAAAAAGTTGTCTTTTTTTGTTCACTTTTCTATATGTAACAAAATGACATAATATGCCTGTAAAACTTTAATAATGTTGTTATCATTATTATTAATAATAATATGTAAATATTAAGTTAATATAATTATTATTGGATCGGAATCTACAGATTATAAATGAGTGTAATTCTACATCTATGTTAATGGATTCATTACAATTGATTAATTAATGATATTTTTCAATGATAAATAAACTATATTAAGTGATATATAATAATTTCATTAAAAAAATACTTATTAGATAATTTAACTATATGATTGTACTTTCCTCAAAATACTACATTTAAATATAATTCTAATATTTGCATCTAAAATGACAAAACTTTTTCCCTCTGAATAAAGTTTTCAAATATTTAATATAATTTCTTATAAATTAATTAATTAACACTTGTGCCACATAAACATGTTACCAGTAAAAAAAAACAATATGTAAATAAACAATATCAAATTGTGTATACAATTGAATTATCATATTTTTTGCAAAATAAATCTCATTTTCTTTTTATATTTAAAAAGCAATCACAAAAATGAAATCTCTTGTCAAATTTAAATTTTAAATATATAAGAATGTTGTATTTCCCTTGAATTATTCTCATTTCTTCCCTTTGCTAACAAGGCAAAGCATGGCATTGAATTTCGCAATATCTCAAAAATTCTGCAGAAAGTGAAGAATGGAGTGCTTTAACACTATGTTCCCTCTGCCTCCTCTGTTATACACAAGATACAGCACGAAGTTATAAAAATATATACATATTAATACCTGCTAAGGCGTCTATTAGAAGGCTTTGACTCCTCAGTGGATGTAGTCATGGATGTCTCCATAGGATTGTCTTCAGCATCAAGAAGCTGAATTTGTGATTGACGTACAAACACACCATAGTTCTCCTCGCACTGGAATTTAATAAGAAACATATTTAAGAAAACATAATAAATTGAATGTTGCAGGACTCAAACTAGTGCTCAAGCTCTCTGAGTACTATATATTCTTATAAAGCTATATTTAAATTTTTAATGCTTATTACAACATTATTTATGTTGTTAGTGTCTCTGTAGGGAGATATTTACAAATTTCCTTTACCAAAAGAGTTTTTTATACATTTCCTTGAATAATTTTAATAAGTAATGAAATAGTGTTTATTATAAACACTATTTCATTACTCATTGAGTTTGTGACAGATAATACACAGCCTAAATTCCTACTGGTGCAGAAATCTGAATCTATACTAAAATTATAAAACTAAAAGGTTTGTTTAATTGTTGTAATTTTAGAAACTCAAATGTTAAAAAATGTTTCAGGGCAATTTATTATTGAATACACATATTATATATTTTTTTGTATATAAAAAAAATAATTGTCAATACATTATATAATAATTACAAAACAATAAATATACATTATATCACTATTGGGTTCTCACAAAAATAAAATTTTGGTCTATGCTTTTTTATTCTATTACTTTAATATTATATTTGTGTTAATTATATTAAATTTAATACAGAATTTAATAAGTACATACTAACCCGAAAGTAAGCATGACCACGCACTGTACCATTGTTCTTGCCTTTAGGTTCATCCAGGATAATTCCGATCCATTTACCAGTTGCAAATGTAGGATAACCAACGTAAGCGATCGACCCTTTTACTTCCTTCCCGACGACCATTACCCGCTGCCCTAACGTTAAGTGTTTGTCTGACATCTTCTCTTATTACTTTAACTAGAAAAAACACAATAAAAACCTATATATCAATTAAAAGTCGACTTCAAAACTTCAATAAGTCTATAAAATTTTTACAATACCTTATATGTAAAGTAAAAGGATTACGCCAATAAGAAGCTACAATTAAGTACTCAACTAGGTACTTTACTTATTTTATTACATAACAGAAGCTTAAAAAGTCAAATGTTGTTTTATTTAAGAAAATATGTGCATTGAAAGTAATTTCACTGCAGTGAACAATTGACAAATTGATGCAGGTACGTCAAATTTAAATGTCAATGTCAAAGTATGAAATCATCGCGACGTGTGGTTTCTACGTAATTTAATTACAATACTTTGTAAATATATTAGATTAAATATTAATAAATAATAAAGTTGATCTCAAAAATTCATAATATTTCATCAGTATATTTATTGAATTACAAATTTATTATACACTTATTGCAATTTGTTACTACCGCGTTACACATACGTACTAGGTACATAATTATATATAATGCAATCTTTATCAATTTATTTTAAAAACAATGATGAAATATTTCTATAAATTAAATAATTCATTATAATGTTTCAGAATATTTTTATTCACGTTTCGTTTTCAACTAAATAGCTGATGAGATAGCTTTATAATATTAGAATAGATCTCTAAAAAAAACTTGGTTACTTTAAATACATACATATATTAGAATTGAATCCACAACCAATTTATAAAGTAACTTAAAAACATCTTTTTAGTGTCAAAAAGTATCTATATTTTAGGAACAAATTCTGTAATTAAACCTATTTCTAGGTCATCTTATGTTCATATCTCGGCCTTATTCAAAATTAAAGTCAATATATACAATAAAAGGTACTGATTTTATCTCGCAAACAAAATGGCGAGATCAAAAGGTATCCCGAGAGATGTGTTATAAAAAAAATGTTTGAGCATCTCTTCAGTGCGATTTCTTCGAGAAATAAAATTATTTTCATGTCAATCTTGTATCAAGATCATTGAGTTCCACCACCCGGAACAGAGTGTTTAAACGCTTGGTTCCCTCTGTCTATCTCGCTATATACATACTGAAGGGAAGCATCGAAAGGTAAAGCATAATTATAAATATGCATATTGTTACTTACACTTACATAAAGAAATATACTAATTATTATTGATAAATATTTAACAGTAAGCAAGATGACTATAGATTCGATGGCCACTCTAGGAAATATTTAAATTGTTATTTTAATTACCCAGCTCTGGTAAGAAAGAAGCTTCGAGCTCCACCACAATTTTTTAGCTTCCCCCAACATTTTCAATTTTTTAGCAAACCAGTGTTAAGAGACCCTGTTCCCTACTTTCCGCCACTCAACACATTTCTGAAATATATGGTACATAGCAAGGTAGCCAGAAGGAACCTGAGAACCTAGTGTTTAAGACACTCCGTCCCCATAAAGACACTTCCACTCCCCACTTTCGCCCGTTGAGTGGCGAAACGCAACGCCGCAATAAATTTGTCTACTCTACGCGTCTGAGGAATAGTTTGTGTTTTGAAGTCACGACCCCGTAGCCAGCTGAGTACCTACTTAGCATTTACTGAAATTAATATAGTTTACTGTGCCAATATAACGATACTTCGCGTGTTGCACGTTTAGGAAACGTTTATGAGTAAACTAATTTTCTAATTGATATTAAATAAAAAATATGACCCACTTTTACTTAGCTTACTTATTAGTGCAAATATGAAAACTATATTTAGATTTTAATTCGTTTTACTTTATTTACAAGAAAATAACAGTGAAATCCAAGTAATCGTGGCGCCATTCCCAACCCCCCAACCCCCCACCGTCTCCCCCCCCATATGCGAATCGAACCCAGAACCACCACGTCAGATGCTTTCCCATTGGGCATTAGAATAATAAAGTCATACTATTCGAACTGGCTTCCTAAGTATGCAAGACACAAATTTAAAAGAAATCTACTTATTTCAAAACTAAAATAATGAGTTTAGAAACAGAAATATCTCGATACAACAACAGAGTGTGACGCACTAAGTGATAAGTACTTGCCGTCATCAAACCGAGTGGCTGACCTCAGCCTTGAGTCATTGCTTCCTTCTTGGCTACTAGTCTTATAATATGGAATTCAATTAAATATTCAGTTTTATACTTTATCCCGTTATACAGTTTTATACATTTAGCAGGGTAGGCAGAGAAATTAGTCTCAAGACAATCCGTTCTCCACTGTCCGCCTGAATTCGAGACTTATTTTAAATCGATTTATAATTAAAAAAATATATAATTTTAAGTATAGTTTTACAATATTGCTATTTTATTCAATTGGCTGAAACTGTAGTTTTAATATAGATAAATATAGTATTTAAAATTATGTTATTAGACCGACAGACAAACAGATTAGTAAAAAAATAATTGTGTAGTTCAAGCGGACGAAGAGCGAAAGGTTACTAGTAATTAAAACATAACTATTCCTATGAGTGGCGTTCGACCCTGCAACTATAGAGTTCAGACGCTACCCACTGTGCTACATGGCACCTACACCTACTAATTGTCGTAACTACTTATATTGGCATTGTTTATCTTTATTTTTATAATAGTCTCTATTAAATAGAGGGTTAAGTGATAATTTAATCTTCTTTATTTTCATATGCTATAAGTAATTTACATTCCTAGGCATTCAAATGTTTTCAATAAATATTTAAATTTATATTGTTTTATGTAATTATTCCACATTTCAAAGAGACCCCATAAATTTATATGTTGTGTTGCAATCCCCAGACACTGCTCCAAGTTCCTCATCAGCAACCAATTCCATATACCTAGTGAAAATGTAGAATGCAAAGTAGTTTCCTCTGAATAAAATTATATATTTTATGCAAGATTTAATAAGTGGAGTACTCTTTACTTCATATTCTTCCTTATGTATAGTCCCTTTTTCCTATTTAAGTATGAAAGCTCTGTAAGTAGAAATAAATATTTTTCAAATCCTCACTATTCAATTACTTAATAGTTAATGCATCTACTCAAATACTTTGGACTCTTTTGTGGTATATTATAAAAATATTAATTAATATACAATTTCATACAAAACTTTATTTTAAATTTTAACTTTCTACCATCAAATGCAGTCAAATTTAACTCTCATGTTTATAAGGAAGTTCCAATGAGGAAGTATCTAATTTTAAATTGGTATACAATATTGTATTCTACTCTCCTCAGTGTAACTCTGTTTTAACATAACATAACAAAATTTAGTTACTTATTATGTTTTTATAATCAATAAGAATGAATATATTATGAAAAATATCTTAGGAATAGTCATGGTTGTTCCTTCAGACTCCAAACTACATTGACTGATCTTAGGAGACAAAATTGCTGACAAAAATACATACATGTTTATTATTTTATATACAAGTAAATTAATAAACAATTCTATGACCACCATTTTTAAGATTATAATTGAGTGATATAACTGAATCTGTACCAGTCAACAGTTCAGTTTAAAGTTTATAGATCAAATGATAAGTTATATCTTTATTTTATACTAAGCTAATACTTATAAGTAATAGAGTACAATAGTTTTCCAGAATTTTTTCCTTTAGTAATTGAAATTTCTGTTACAAAAGGAAATTGTACTAATTATTATGTTTAGAAAAAATATGGTAAGTGACTCGTGGTTATAACTTTAAAATCATGTTTAATGAGTGACTAATGAGGAAATGATATAAGCAGATGGTATAGTTCAGTGGCCTTTGTTACTTTGAATTAGGGTATAGATTTTATTGGTATTTTTTTCATAATTTTTGCCTTGAGTCCACACTGTAATCCCATTGTTGGCTGATGAAACCTAGTGTTAACATTTTCCCTCACTTTCTGCCTAATTTTCGAGACATTACATGTAGAGTGGCAGAACTCAACCCCACTTTTTATCTTGTTACCAGGCTAAGAAAATAAAAAAATCATACAATTCCTTCCTCCAAAGCAGAATTACACACACACCCTTCGTGTTTAGTCATACGCTGTGCCGCTGCAACACGTCGGCGTCATATTAATATGTTTAAGGATTCAAAAGAATTAATGATCATTTCTGTTATTAACAAGAATATTAAAATTAAAAAAGTTACACTACATTGCTTAAACTTAAGTTATAAAAAGCCATATAAATGAGAACAATGAGGTTATATTAAAGTTTTCAGAGGATTATTGTTTGATGGGCTTAACAGGTTCTTTGTAGAAGCGATAAAGGGACGCTCTGCCTCGTGGAAATTATGAGTAATAATGCAACGCACAAATACATTATAATGAATATTCAAACAGTTACCTATGGAAAATTTTTTATTTTGTTTAATAACAAGATTCATACGATGTTAATTCATTTGGACTTTTGAGGTTAAGTCTTTGTCTAAAGATTTTTTTGCACGACAGTTGACAGCTGCACTTCACGAGTTTAATGTACTTTATAAAATTTTACTTATGTAAATATATATATTTGTTTTAAGTGAAGACTTTATAAAGTGGATCTCTTAAACAAGCATACTCTTATTGTATAACATTTTTCTCTTCTGAATGTACCAGCGCTATATTAAAAGAATAGAAAAGTTTACTGTTAAGCAAGCCCCACTCAGCTACTTTCACTATTATCCACCCGAGAACCACCAGTCCCGTTAGGACGCCAGCGCTACAAATGAAACCCATGAGTACAAAAACATGTTTAATAATTGAGACACATCATATTATAATTATTACAGCAATTTATAATAATGTCGTAAAAAAAACAAAAAATGATTATTGACTATTTCGTTCGGCGTTAATTGCAACAGAAGCTGTCCGAGATGTGGGAGACGGCGTCGATATTCAAAAATACATTTATATTAACATTATAGGGTGACAGCAAGGCACAGGGCGCGGGAGGCGAAGCCTCTCTCCTATACTCTCTGTAAACGTCGGTACTTTCTAAATACATATTCAATAGGTTTATAACGGGCACGCTCTCATAATATTATATCAACTATGATGATGTCACAGCGGACATGGTTATACGGCCTAGAAGCCGTGCACCTTGAGCTGCTCGGGCTTGACCAGCCCCGATTTGGTGAGCCACTGGCAAATGTTCTCGCGCTGGTCGCCTTGCAGCTGCAGCACCTCGCCGTACTCGGGGTGCTCGACGACGGTACCGTTGCACGCGAACTCCTTCTTGCATGCCCGCACGATCTTTTTCAGGTCATACTCCGACGAGAGCCCCTGCACCGTGGTCAGCGTCTTGCGCCCGTTCCGCTGCTGTATGCGGACGTGGACTAGTCCATCTTGTACGTCGTCTTCCGAGCTTTTGATAGCATCGGCGAATGGGTCGAATGTGTTGAGATTCTGGATGGACATACGATTGAACGTCTCTACTCTTTGTTCTAACGAAACGCTGCTGCGTGATGACGCACGACAACACCAAATGTCACTGATGTCTGATATTGTAAACGCAACGCGCAGACGGCGACGGACACCGACGACGACCAAATTACGCAAACTCCAAAGTGTAATGGCGGATGTTAGAGCGGCCGCACCGAGAAATGGGAATGTCACGCGGAGGCGGAAATTATTATTGATCGAAACCATAGACAACTAAGGTAACGTATGCACTATCAAGCTATTTGAATGTTGTAGTCCCAATTTTTTTTTAAATCTATTATTAAATAATTAATTTAATCCTTCCTTAGCTAAGGATAGAATATACTTTTATAATACTAAAACACAATATTCACTATTACAGTTTTTTAAATTTTGTAGTAATGATATTTTTATTTACTAGCCTTTAAGCTGAGCGTAGAGTTTTGGTACATAATCGTCGTATTTAGCAACAAAAAAATTACCAGCTATCGGCGGACCCAATTTATACTGCTGAGCAAACTTCCCAATAGAAAATTTACCTCTTTTATCACCCGAATTGTTAGGTAACTTTGGCATTTTGGCAAAGTCGCATTTTTCTTGTTGTTTGTATACTAGAAATATATAGCGGTGTAAATTTGTACCTTTCGGAGGTCCAGCTCCGATGTAATCAGATAAGACTTCACCTTTATTTATGTCACCACCGTATATATTACCGACTAGCCAATGATGCCATTCTCTAAACTTTGGATTTTCACGGCTTGGAGCATCAGGATCCACCATAGCCAAAGTGTAATATTCTGTATCCTTGGAAGCCCATTTAACTGCTGGTCTGTCCTTTACTTGAGTTGGAGTTAATTCCTTTCCAAGATTTACTCCTATACCTCCAGGATATTGAATGGTCAATAATTCCGAAGGTGGTGTTGTCAAAACGTCAGGCACTATGCCATGTTTTTTAAATGCGCTCTGAATATCAGACATTTTGTTAGTTATTTATGAATCTTGTTAGGATATTAATTACTTAGTGAATCAACAATTACTTGTTGCCTAGCAACTTAAGGTAAGTTACACATAATTTTAAGTCTTAACATAAAACTTTTCACACTGTTCATTTTATTACTGGAAACACAGTAGTTTTAATAATATTCACAGATAAAAACAAACCATCATAGACAAAACTTCAATCAATTCAATCATTATTTATATTAGAGTTGGCTCCTCTTTCACATTTATGTTTATAATGGAATTATCCTGCATGCACTATTTCATATTAAGAGAGATGAATGTAAAGAAATGACTAATGAAACATTATTTAGTAATAATTGGGTTTAATAATTTCTTGTATACTACATAATGACAAATACTATAGAACTTAAGCTTTTTTTAAAAGTCATCAGTTTCAAACTGTATCCCGCACATAGGAGGATAGGCAGAGAGAATAGTGTTAAAATACTCCATTTCCCATTTTCTAAATCCTGGAATTGCATATTGAATTGCAGAACACTGCGCTTTGCTTTCAAACCAGAGCAAACACTAGAAACCATTAAATATTTCAATTCCACAAGTAGGGGCTTGTTAAGATAAAAATTAAATACAGTAACTATTAGGTTTGTTATACTTCCTTCATAGAGTGTCATAAAATTACAATATTATTTATAAGTTATTTCATTTCAAATTTCAGTAAAATTTACTATCTCATATAAATTAGTGACATGATGGAAATGTTCATATACCTCGATACTTTCCATTATGTTCTTTTAATTATTGCCACTGTGTACATCATCATACCACTCTCCTGAAGAATTTGCTGCACTATGCTTAGTATAAATATTGATTTTAATTACCTTTATTGTAAATAGTTTTTTTTTTTCATAGTTTGAATTCACTGGATATCTTTTTATTATGCATTCTCCTATTGTATAACATTATTTTTTTTAATATCATATTCTACAATTATTAAAACTTTTGTGTTCCCCATACAATGTTATAATGAAGCAATGATTCATGCCAAACTGGCATATTTAAAACACCATTAAAAACAAAGAACTCAACAAAGTATGCTTTCCAGGACACCGTCCACACTCCAGAATCAATTAAAACATCTAACATAGTCAAGTTTCCAACAGTAAACAAGGACATATTGATGATGAACTTAAAATCAAATGAAGTAAAATAGTGAAAGAACATTACTTTATATTTCTTTACAAATATAATTAGTACAATTGAAGTTAGATCATTTTTTTACTAATTATATTTTCTTGACAAACCTAATTTAAAGAATGGCAATCTTTAATATTTATATTATTGGTAATAAAATAAGTTATTGTTCAGTATAATTTAGTTAACATAATTTTGAAATACATCAAGACAGACTTTTACTCTTAGCAGCTGCCAACATTGCTTGATCTGTAAGAGGTTTTAACAGTTTCTTTGAAATATTATCGGATTTAAATTGTAATACCACTTTATGCGTATCCTTTATATGATTTTGTAATTTATCCAATCTTTTTTGGGCATCTAAGATTTCCTGGATAAATTTATCATCGTTATTCACAATTTCCTCCACATTTATGTCTGGTAGAGTATTTTTAGATTTAAATCGACACTTAGTTATTGTATTTATTTTGAGGTTTAACAATTTTTTTTCCATGAGTAAGGTTTTCTGTTCGTAGTCGATACACATTTTGCCACGTTTTCTATACTCGACTACTATACACATTAAATTTTCGCATTTCTCTGACAGTGTCATATTTTCTGCATCTAAAATAAAAGATTTTTTAAACAAAATATATTAGTGTTTTACTATAAATATACAATTCAAATGTAATCATAATAATATCACGTATAAATATAAAATTAAAGGTATTCAAATTTATAGTATATTACATACCCATTATTAAAATATATGGATTTAGTAAGTAAGTACTTTACTTTATTTATTTTAGTCGTAATCGTTTACTTGTAACACAAAATGAAATAAACTTATATGTAAAATAATAAATATCAGTTATAAGCAACTAGATTTCAAATAGAAGCGTTAGAAATATAGATTATAAACGTACATATGAAATGAACTTCATTTCATATGTTTATAATCTATAATGAAGTTACAAATTAAGACATAGAAAATAATTTGTTCGTTTTATGTTTTAGTTAATTAATATCAATTATGGTGTAATGAAATATTAAAATAAATAAATAGATTAAGAAAACCTCACCTCATAATAAAAACATCATCTTTGATAATTTAATAACAATACCTTTAATTTGAAAATATTAAATATATAACAATCAAGAAAATTATTTCAAATAATAATTAAAATTTTATAATTACGTAATCTTAACATTATAAGAATTATAAAGGCGTTCTGAAATATATACGTAATGGAGTCTTAATGGCATTGTCAAGGATTGTCAAGCAGGGCTTGTTAACGTTACCAATTTAAATTAACGATAATTACCGGTAATTTCATTTCGATACCTAGGTATCGTTACAATTTGGTAGCGATACTTGGTAACATAACGGTAAAATAACGTTATAATAAGGTTAATTT
>FAPP01001616.1:112919-186323 GCA_001485965.1 Heliconius ismenius | reverse complement strand
GGTCATGGAGTATGGAACGATGAGAACATTCAGAAGAACATAAGGAGGTATGTCAAGTGAAAGAAAGTAATGAGTACATTAAGTTAGTCGAAAAGTTAAGAGAAGAAAAAGACATGGATAAAATTGCTGAAACATTCTCATCAATTATTAGTGCGTATGGACTATCTGTTATGGAAACTTGTTCACTCGCTTATTACTTAGTGGATAAAGCATTAAATACGCCACAGAATAAATTGATGCTGCAAGAAAAATTCTTTATTGATACGGATAAGCTAGGTGTAGATGGTAAATTAACAATTATGAAAGCAATGTTATCAGTCTACAGCAAAGAAGTGTATGAAAATGACAAGACCTAAAAAACTAACATTTGTAGACGGTAAGAGAGTATTAATTGATTATGCAACCAGACAAGATGAGTATCGTGCAGATAATAAAGATAGATGGAGATACCAAAAAGAAATTAAACGTTTCTATAATTCGGCTACATGGAGAAAGCTGAGTAAACAAGTTTTAAACGAACATTATTATGTATGTCGAAACTGTGGAAATGATGCTGTACTTACTGATCATATCATTCCTGTGAAAGTAGACTGGGATAAAAGATTGGATATAAATAACTTACAACCATTGTGTGAAGTTTGTCATTCAATTAAAACTAAAAAAGACAGAGAAACATTTGGCTAATAGTTCGGATGTGAAGTGGGGAATTATTTCATATATGCACCTTTTTTGGCGAGTATACCCCCGCAAAAATTAAACAGGGGTACGTTTGTGGGGGGCGTGAAGAACGCCCTCTATTCCGTGACCAAAATTCCCTTTTGGAAAATTTTTGAGGTGATAAAAATGGGAAGAAAAATATCGCTTTTAGATAACAACAAAAAACATTTAACTAAAGAAGAAAAAGCAAGTAGAAAAACTGCGGAAAAGCTCTCAGGTGATGGATTTGTAGCGATGCAAGTTACGCCACCAAATCACATGAATCCAATAGCAAAGCAAGAGTATAAAAGAGTAATAGAAGATATCCAAAAGTTACCACTTAGAAACTTAGATAGAGCTATTTTAGAAAATTACTGTGTTTGGTATTCAATATTTAAAGAAGCAAGTAAAAAATTAAATGAGCACGGTAGTTTTATAAAAAAAAATGATGGCACTTATGAAGAAAACCCAGTCATAAAAACAATGGAAAAGGCGACTAAAAACATTAAATCTACAGCTAGTGAGTTGGGATTGACTGTTGATAGTCGCCTTCGTTTATATCTACCTAAAAAAGAAGAAAATAAACAAACAATATTTGATAAATATGGTTAAATCTTTAAATCAATATATTAGAAAGTGGGGGCAGCATATTGATTGATTATCAAAGAATTCCAAATAAGTTAAGAGATGATACATATGCTTATGCTGTCTTAATCGTTGAGCGAAAGATTATCTCCTGTAAGAAAGTTTATGATGCATGTGTTCGTCATCTAAAAGATTTACTAAAAATTCCCAAGTTGAGTTGGAAGTATAACTATGATCCTGTCGAAGCCACAAAAGCAATAGAATTTTTAGAAATGTTACCAGATGTGAAAACTGGAAAAACATACCCATTAGCTGATTTTCAAAGATTCATTATCGGTAGTATTTATGGTTGGCGTAGCAAAAATAATCGAACAATACGTCGTTTTAAGAAAGCTTTTATAAGTGTTGCCAGAAAGAATGGGAAGACTATATTGATAGCTGGTATTGTTCTGTACGAATTTTTATTTGCTAAAAATCCCGCATTAAGTAGGCAAATATTTTGTACTGCTAATGATAAAAAACAAGCGAGTATTGCATTTGACATGGCAAGGAAGCAATTAGATGCTTTAAGATCTAAATATCCTGATATTAGAAAAGCAACTAAACGTGTTCGAGAGTTTCTTAAAAATCTAAGAGATGAATCATACATTACTGTTCTTTCTAAAGAAACAGGTGCAATTGATGGATTTGAGCCTTATATTGGAGTGTTTGATGAGTATGGAGCATCAAAAACAGATGAAATGATGGAATTGATTGAATCAGGTCAAGGACAATTAGATAATCCGTTAATTTTAATTATTTCTACCGCCAATTTTAATTTAAATGTCCCCATGTATAGAGTTGAATATCCACGTATGAAGGACATATTAGAAGAAACACTAGAAGATGAGGAGCAATTTATTTATATAGCAGAACAAGAATCAATTAAAGAGCTAGAGCAGCCAGAGATGTATATTAAAAGCAATCCCATTTTATCTGTGTCGGCACTTCATGAAAAAATGATGACCAATTTAAAAAAAAGGTGGAAAGCAGGGAAGGAAAAAGGAACCACTATAAAAATTATGGTCAAGAATTTTAATATGTGGTCCCAATCAAGCGATGAAGCATATTTATCAGCAGATCATTGGAAAAAAGCTTTAATTGATAAACCTGATATCAAAGGTAAAAAAGTTTGGTTTGGGATCGATGTAGGTCGAACAAGTGATTTGTTTAGTATTTCATGGGTAGTTCATATGGGAGACTACTTTTATGTAGATAGTTTTTCTTTTATAGCGACCAAATACGGCTTGGCTACGAAAGAAAAGAGAGATGGCATTAGTTATACAAATCTACAAATGAAAAACGAATGTAAAATTACAGATTTAGAAAGTGGAGTTATCGATTATGATGAAACATATGAATGGCTAGAGCAATTTATTTATGAAAATGATTTAGATGTCCAATGCATTGCTTTTGATCCTCATCAATATGGTCACATTTTAACGCTTATTGAAAAAAATCATCCGGAATGGTTGCAGGCGGAAGTACGACAAACGAGTCTTGTATTGAATATGCCTACAAAACAGTTCAGAGATGATGTTATTAATCTGAAAATTCGGCATTCTGGAAATGAATTGCTAACAGCTGCTATTTATAACGCTATTACAAAAGTAGATAATAATGGTATGCGTATTGATAAAAACAAAAATAGTAACAAGATTGATCCGATAGACGCACTTTTAGATGCATACGCTATGTGCTATACAGAGTTTCAGTCAGGGGGATATTGGACAGATGAAAAAATACTTGGCGGTGATTTTGGTTTTTAGCTAGGAGGCTCAAAATGATAAAGTTCTTCAATGTGTTACTTACAAATATTCATACTATATTGTTAATTGTTGGCATTGCTTTTATTGCAGTGGCAGCTTTTTTATATTCAGCAATAGTAGGCTGGCTAACATTAGGTGTGTGCTTTGTTTTTACCAGTATATTAATAGATAAGAGATTGGGATGACAAAATTTTAGAAAGGGGGTGATGATGTGGCTTTTTTTCAGCCTTTAGGATCAAAAGAGGCGCAGATTGATGCGCTTATCTACGATAGTCAAACGATTTCTCAATCTTATACGGGTATCAGAGCATTAAAAAATTCTGATGTATTGACAGCTGTCATGATTATTGCGGGAGATATTGCACGATTTCCAATCATTAAGCAGGACTTAGATGGTGGAATTACTCAGGATGAAGATTTAAATTATTTGATGAATGTTAAATCGACTAAAGAAGCAACAGCCCATGCATGGAAATTTGCTATGGTCGTTAATGCAATCTTGTGTGGTAATGCCTATTCAAGAATTTTACGTGACCCAAAAACAAAAAAAGCTCTTGAATTTGAATTTTATCCTCCATCCGCAGTGTCGATCGTAGAGGGTGATGATTATACTTCTCGATCCTATATTTTCTACCCATTGCAAGGGAACAGGGAGATCCGTTGTGATCCAGAAGATGTAATTCACTGGAAGTTTTTCAGTAGTGATGCCGTTTATGGACGGTCGCCGTTGCTTTCACTCAGAAATGAGATCAGCTTGCAAGAATCAGGAATCTCAACGTTGTTGAAATTCTTTCGTGATGGCTTTTCAAGTGGAATATTGACAATGAAAGGTTCACAATTATCTGGTGAAGCAAGAAAATCTGTTCGACAAGAGTTTGAAATATCTAGAGAAGATGCAACCGGTGGAAGTCCGATTGTCATGGATTCAACTATGGAATATACACCTCTTGAAATAGACACAAATGTCTTATCTCTGATCAATTCAAACAACTATTCTACAGCACAAATTGCAAAATGTTTAAGGGTTCCAGCTCATAAGCTAGCGATTACTAACCCTAACCAATCAGTCAAGCAACTAAATGATGATTATATTTTGAATGATCTACCATATTATTTTAACGCAATCACTTCAGAGTTTCAGTTGAAACTGTTGGAACAAAAAGAACGCAAGAAATTTATTCTTAATTTTGATACAAGGTCAGTCACTGGTTTAATGCCAGAAGATGTTATGAGGCTTTACAATGGTGGTTTAGTAACAGGCGATCAAGCGTTAAATCTTATGGGGATATCAGCAAGTGGAGATCCTGACATGCAAAGAAGAAAATTTAGTTTAAATTATGTCTGGTCGGACTTAGCAGAAAAGTATCAGTTGGATCAGAACAATAAACGTAAAAGAAAGGGGGACGACTATGATGAACAAAGCGGAGATTCGTCAGAGAACGACCAAACTAGAATTGAGAAAGTTGGAGAATGAAGTCGAAGTGATCGAAGGATACGCATTAAAATTCGACCGTTGGTCCGATACTTTAGGATGGTATTATCCATTTCGAGAAAAATTGGAACCAGGCTGTTTAGATGAGGCGGACACAAATAATGTTGTTGCCTTGTTTAATCACGATCAATCTCAAATTTTAGGAAGAACTGGCGCTAATCTTGAGTTGAATATTGACAATATTGGTTTGAAATTTCGAATTATACCAACAAATACGACTTTATCTAAAGATTTGATTGAAAATATCCGATCCGGTGTAATCAATCAGTGTTCTTTTGCTTTTACTATTCCAGATCAGGAAGGCGCTGAAAGCTGGAGAGAGAACAAAGAAACAGGAATTTATGAACGGTTGGTCCATAAGATTGATCATCTTTATGATGTGTCGGTAGTAACTACACCTGCTTATCCAGATACAGAAGCAGTAGTTGGGGAAAGAAGCAAACAAATGGTTGAAGAGCTGCACAAACATCCACGAAAACACGAAGCAAGGCGTATGTTATTTGATCTGGAGAAAGAAGAGCTTTTAAAAATATTATAAATCTAGTCATTCTTCTTTGAATGGCTATTTTTTATGTAAATTATAGGAGGAAATCAAATGTTTGAAGAAAAAATCAAAGAATTACGTGACAAAATTATTGCCGGAGAGGCAGAACAAGAACAACTTGCAACTGAAATGCGATCACTTTTGGAAGGTGATGCAAGCGAGGAAAAGATTAAAGAAGCAAAAGCGAAAAAAGTGAAACGTGATTTGGCAAAAGCGGAATTAACTGAATTGCGAGAAACCTTGGCGCTTTATGAGGAGCAAAAAAAAGGTAACTCTAAGAAAGTTGAGGGAGGAACGCGTGGAACTTCTCAAGACCAAGAGTACAGAGAGGCTTTAAATACATTTATCCGGACAAAAGGTGCGCAAACAGATGGCTTAACTATGATTGAAAAGGATGAAGCATTGGTTCCTGAAAGATTTTGGCGGGCAAATGATTCAGCTGTAGATGGAATCATTAAAGAAGATACAAAAGCAGTGACTTCAGAAGAAATCTCGTATATTCCAGCGCGTGAAATTCAAACAGTCGTTAACTTAAAACTATTTGCTCGCATTCATAAAGCGAAAAAAGGTTCTGGGAAGTATCCAATCTTAAAACGTGCCACAACTCGTATGTATTCTGTTGAAGAGTTAGAAAAAAATCCTAAGTTGACCAAACCAGACTTTGATCATGTTGATTGGTCAGTTGTCACTTATCGTGGTGCAATTCCTTTGTCGCAAGAATCCATTGACGATGCAGATGTGGATCTAGTAAATCTTGTAGCTGAAAATAATGCGGAAATTTCTTTAAATACAACGAATTATGCAATGAGTGAAGCATTTAAAAAATTCCCGAAAAAGACAATAAGTGGGCTAGATGATATCAAAAAAATCTACAATGTGGACCTTGATCCGGCATATCGAAAAGTATTCGTAGCTTCTCAGTCTTTCTATAACTTTTTGGACACGATTAAAGACGGAAACGGGCGTTATATGTTGCAAGATAGTATTCATTCCGCTTCTGGTAAAGCGTTTGGTGGATACCCGTTCTTTGTAGTTGGTGACGAGCTACTGGGAGAAACAGGACAAGCTAATGCGTTCCTAGGTGATCCTAAACGAGGCATTTTATTTGCTGATCGAAAACAATTGGCTGTCCGTTGGGCAAATCACGAGATCCACGGGCAATATTTACAAGCTGTTTTACGATTTGATGTCCAAATTGCAGACAAAAAAGCCGGATTCTTTTTATCTTATGATGGGGATAAAGCTGAAGAAGTGCCAAAACCATAAACAAGGAGAGATAACTTATGAAGATTAGAATATTAAAAAATGTTCGTTTAGATTTTGAAGGTAAAGTTAAGGAATATCCTTCATCTAATCAAGTTTTACAGATTGATGATCAGCTTGCTTTAGAAAAGAATTATCTTGCTCGATATAAGAAATATCCCAAACATATTGAAGTTGTTGAAGAGCCTAAAATTAAGGTAAATGAACAAAAGAATGAAGATTTGCAAACAGAAGGAAGTAAAGCAAGTTCAAAAACTGAGTCTAATAAGAAAGGCAATAAAAAAAGAAAGACTAATAAAGATGTCACTGAATAAAAACAATATTTATAAGAATTATTCTGATCTTATTAGCGATGAAGAATTTGATCAAATAAAAAATTATCTGAAAGTGGATATGGATTATGAGGATGATTTGATAAAAGAATTACTAGACTCAGCAGCCTTATTATTAATTGATGCTATAGATTCCTCAAAACAACCCGTTGACTTTTCGGAGGAACCTAGATTCCAATTAGCAGTTAAGAAGCAAGTAAAAGAAGAATATGAACACAGGGGCTTATCTTCGGATAGTATGAGGCATAAACTAGCTAATGGTGTGGAAAATATTATCCATCAATTACGAGTGAAAGTGGCGATGCAAAGTGATCACACGTAAATTAAATGAGCGCATTACTTTTTTCTCTAGAAAAGTGAAACAAAATGATGAGGGAGATCCTTTCAATGATGATAAGGATCTCTTTTCATGTTGGTCTGAGGTTGCCAAAGCAACGACAAAAGAATTCAGAGATCGATCGAACGAAAAAATAGAGAGTTTGCAAAAGAGAAGAAGTAAAAAAACTTTTTATATTCGTTTTCGTAAAGATGTAAGTTCTGAACAGTTTGTTAAGTGGAGAGAACAGGATTATAAAATTATTGATATTGAAGAAGATTGGAGATCTAGAGACATGTTAATGATCACTGTGGAGGTGGTAGAGTGACATCTGGGATTGAAGAAATTTTAGCAAATATTGAGAAATTACAATTGAATAATAAAAGACTTGCTCGTGAAGCAGTAAATGAAGGTGCAGAAATTGTTGCTAATAAATTAGAAAAAAATACACCGTATGATGATGGTGGTTTGTCTAATGATGTGCATGTTAGCGGGTTTAAAGGTGGAGCTCAAGGGCAAATTGAAAAAGATATTGGGTATGGTAAAGGAACAGGCTGGAGGGTGAAATATCCCGATAGTGGCACAATCAATCAACGACCACAAAATTTTAAAGAAAAGACAATTACAGAATCACGTGATCCAGTTTTATCCATGTATGCAGACAAGATTAAAGAAGGTCTGAAATTATGAATATTGAAACCAGAATATTTAAATTGCTTAATGAAGATAGAGATCTATTAAGCCTTTTGAAATCGATGAGAGATGAATCAATTTTTGAATCAGGAATATGGAAACATGTCATTCCAGAAAATTATCGAAAAACGAATTATGCACCGTTCATCAGAATATCTCCAGTTTATGAGGGAGATGGGAACTATTTTGATGATGCAGCTAACTCAGAAGAACAAAGAGCACAAATTAGTTTTTGGTGTAAAAATGATGCGCAAGCTTATCAGATTAAAAATCGAATCGATGACATATTAAAAGAAAGTAATTTTACACGATACACAGTTAATGAAAACCCAAGATATATAGATTCTGATATCGATTTATTAATTAATCATAGAAAATATCGATTTGTAAATTGGAAAAATGAATCCTAAATAGAAAAATTTGAAAGAACAGATATGAGGAGGAAAAAATATGAGTAATAATGGTGCAAATACAGTAAAAATTGGCTTAGATCGTTGGGAAGTTGCTGTTTTAGGAGAGGATGATCGGATTTCTGGAACACCGGTACGTATCCCTGGAATGACTTCAGCTCAATTAGCTTTAACAGTGAATACCGGTAACTTCCAAGCCGATGATGGTCTTTGGGCAGTTCTTGATGGAGGAATCTCGGCGTTAGCTCTTACTATTGGCAATGCTGACCTAAAATCAGAAGCGAAAGAAGTTTTACATGGATTGAAACTAGAGGATGGCATGGAGATTTACACAAGTGACTTAAAAATTCCTTATACAGCACATATTTTCCGTTCTAGATTAAACACAGGTCAATTTGTTTGGTTTGGTTTAACTAAAGGTAAATTTATGCCAAGTGGAGTAGATTTAAATACCCGTGCCGAAACGCCTACAGGCCAACCGGATTCTGTAGTAGGTAATTTCGAACCTCGCAACGATGGAGTGACACATATAATTGCCCGAGAGGATACAAAAGACTTTGATCTGACTAAATTTAGAGAAAAAGTTTTCTTAGGACTACCTAAGCCTCCATTGGCTTAAAAAATTAGAAACAAGAGGCTGGTTTAAAAACCGTAAATAGCCTCTTGTTTTTTTATAAGGAGAGAAAACTATGGAAATTACATTATTGATAAACGGTGAAGAACGAACATTTTCTAAAAAAAATTTCACGTTAAGAGAAAATTTAATAGCGATGAAACATCAAGTTAAAGCTGATGTTTATTACAGTGATGAAGAAGCTTTGAAAGATCCTGAGAAATACGAAGAATTGCAAAAGGATCTATTAGAAACAATTTCTAAAATATTTGATGAGCAGTTTACTGACGAACAGCTCATGACAGGATTAGTTATAGAAAAAGCGGATGTGATTACAGATATTCTTGTCCGTGCTATGGGTGGAAATAAAAAAGACAATAAAAAAAAGAACAAGAACCAATAACTGCAGAAGAAGCATATATGTCCATAAAGTCAATGATTCAAACGTTACTAAAAGGTGGCTATAAACTACCTGAAATATTAATGATGAAGCTAGAAGATTTGGAATTATTTAATGAAGTTTTAGATAACGAAGCGTCAACTAGTGAGTTGACCGAAGACTTTTTAAGTTTGCTTAGCGTATAGGAGGAAATAGCATGGTTTCTAACTTAGGAAATTTAGCGGCTACAGTTAGTTTAAATATTGATCCATTCCAACAAAGCGCCCGTGTTTTGAGTACTCAAATGCGCTCTATCGATAATGCTTTGAAAGCGAACGAAGCATCATGGAAGAATAATTCTAATAATTTGAATGGACAAAAGGCACAATATACATTGACTGGAAAAGCAGTAGATATCTATTCTGCTCAATTAGAAAGCCAACGAAAAAAATATGAAGAATTAAAAGCAGGTATTGGTGATGTTAACACAGCAACTGCAGATCAAAAAACACAATTATTGAGTGCGGAAGCAGCAGTAAATAAAACAACTGCAGAACTAGAAAAGATGGTGCATCAGCACAATGAATTAGGGAAACAAATTGCGATCAGTGAATCAAATTGGACTAAAAGCGGACAGGCACTTGAAAATTTTGGTGATAAAGTTTCCACAACAGGAACATCAATACAAGGGTTTGGGGATAGCTGGACAAAAGGTGTAACTGTCCCTATTACTGCAGGCGTTGGGCTAGTAACTAAAGCGGCTATGGATTGGGAAACAGATTTTGCCAGCGTAATGAAAACTAACGAGGAAGTGATCGATTCCACAGGAAAAGTAGTTTATTCCTATGATGAGTTAGAGTCAGGGTTAAGAGGGCTGACAAGTACATACCATTCTAGCCACTCTAAAATTGCAGGTGTTGCTGAAGCAGCAGGACAGTTAGGCATTGAAACCCAAAATGTAGTAGATTTCACTGAAACAATGATTATGTTAGGTGAAACTACTGTATTTAACGCTGAGGATGCTGCATTTGCTTTAGCACGTTTAGCGAATATCACTGGTATGCCTCAAACCGAATTTAGAAAACTGGGATCTTCTTTAGTAGAGTTAGGTAATAATTTTGCAGCTACTGAGGCAGAGATTGGTAATTTAGCAATGAACTTAGCTGCAGCAGGTACTCAAGTTGGTATGACTGAAGGAGAGATTCTTGGATTTGCGGCGGCACTTTCTTCTGTAGGAATTGAAGCGCAAGCAGGAGGTACTGCATTTTCTAAAGTAATGATTGAAATGCAACTTGCGACAGAAAAAGGGATAGGCGCTTTTGATGAATTAAAAGGTCATGCTGCAGATCAAAATGTTTCGTGGGAAGAATTGACTATTGCCATTAGAAATGGTGGGAAAGAATTAACTGATGTATCAAAACGAATGGGTTTTACTTCTGCTGAGTTAAAAGATATGTATAAGGAAGCAGATAAGGCTGCGGGGAGCTTAGAAGATTTTGCCAATGTAGCTGGGATGACAAATGCCGAATTTGCGAATCTTTTTAAAGAAAATCCAGCTGAGGCAATTATGGAATTTGTTGTTGGATTATCAAAAGCAGAGGAACAAGGAACGTCAACAATCAAAGTTTTAGATGATATGGGTATCAGTGAAGTTCGTTTAAGAGATGCGTTATTAAGGGGAGCCAATGCATCTGACTTATTTGCTGATTCTATTCGCATGGGGAATCAAGCATACGATGAGGGAACAGCACTTTCTGATGAATATGCTATCCGTCAAGAGACCGTAGCTCATAAACTGGGTGTAGTTAAAAATCAATTAAATGATGTAGCCATTACAATGGGTGGTCCTTTTCTGGATGCCTTTGGAAGTGCAATTAACGCCTCAAAACCTTTCATTGAATATCTTGGTGAAATGGCGACAAAATTTTCTGAACTTTCTCCAGAAACACAAGAGACTATAGTGAAAACATTGTTATACACTGCAGCTGTTGGTCCCGCAGCTTCAATTACAGGAAGATTTATAAAAAATGTTGGTGATGGGATTTCCACAATAGGGAGTTTTAGTAAAAAAATTGGTGAAATTACAGGGACTTTAAAAGCAAAATCAACTGCTCTAGCAGTCACTAGTGAAGGAACAGTGGCCCTCGCATCAGAAATGACTAGAACAGGTGATAAAACGAATTGGTTCACTACTTCGATTTTAGGAGCCAAAACAGGAACTGGATTATTTGCTAAATCAGTCGGACTATTAACTTCACCTTTAGGTCTAGCTGTTGGAGCTATCGGCTTAGGAGCTGTAGCTTATCAATTGTGGGGCAAAGAAGCTTTAGAGTCTTCTAGAAGGACGCGTGAATGGGGAACCGACGTTGGTGCAGTGACACATGAAACTTTGACAAGTGTCAAATCGAATACCGAAGCCGTTTCAGGACAATTTGGAATGATGGCCCAAGGGTTTGAAGTGAATAGTCAATCAATGGTCTCAAGTGTTGAAAGTATTGGACAATCAATCGAAGGATCTTTAATAAAAAAAATTGAGGGACTTCAAGGGTTACTTGGAGAATTGCCAGATAATTTTGATCAAGCAATGAAAGAAATGTTACAAGATGAAATTGCTTTAGCAGAGAATTCTTTAGAAATTGTTCAGAAGAATACACAACGCATCAGCGAAATTAAAGCTCGAGCGGCACAAGATGATAGAAATTTAAGTATCTCTGAAGCCAAAATTATTCAGGATTTAGCTAAAGATACGACACGAGCCTATGTTGATACACTGGATATTTCTGCAAAAGAGAAAAAAAATATTCTCGATGCGATGAATGGTGATGTAGAAAACGCTACTAAAGAACAATCTAAGGCATGGTTACAAGCTTTGGGAGAACAACGGCGGGCATCTGCAGAACATTCTGATGAAATGCGTAAGCAGATGGAGAAACAACTCGAAGCCATGGGATACAATCTTGAAGGAGAGTTTGCACAGAAATTTTTAGGTGCATGGGATGAAATCAATAAGACGACAGTCGATGGACTAGACGCTCAGATGTCAGCTATTACAGAAAAATATCCTGAACTATTAAATGAGGTATTCCTAGCTAACGGACAGTTAATTCGAGGAAATGATGCGACTGCACAAGCAATGATTACTCAAAATCAAAAGATTGTTGAAAGTGCACAAAAAACCAGTGAGCGTTTAGCTGAAAATGCAACGAGAAATGCTGAGAAATTAGCTTGGACAGCGGACGAAGCGAACCGTTCTCTTGGTAAAGGAGCTGAAATTTGGAATAGCTTAGTATTTGATGAAAAAACGGGAGAGTTAAAATCCAATGTACCTGAAGTAGTTAGAGAAGCAGCAGCGGATACTCAAACATGGAATGAGTTGAGATTACTAGTTCATGAAGCAGATTTAGATTCAAATGCTAAAAAAGTAATTGGTGAAGCAGCGATTGCTAACGGTTGGTGGGATGGAATGGCATGGAGTGATAAAGAAGCGGTCTTGCAAGATGAATTTTCTATGACGATGTTTAAGGCGCTGGAAAGTTCTGGTAACTGGGAAGCGATGTCCCTTGAAGCCAAAACTGCGTTTTTATACTCAAATACACCCGAAGTGATGGCACAGACTATGTTTGACTTAGGTCTTTGGGAGGAATTCGAAGCTGAAATTAAGTCACTTAATGCGGAAAATTATCAACTATTACAAACGCTTCATGAATCAGAAGAAGCCTATGACCGTTGGCAACAAATTCCTGATGAAACGAAGGAAATGCTAGCAGAGAATAGTCAGTTTCTAACAATTTTAGCCACTTCTGAAGAAACGTTAAAAAGTTGGAATGACTTACCTACTGAAATAAAAGAACTATTAGCGGATAATGAACAAGCGCTACTTGCAATTAGCCAATCAGAAGAATCGATAAACTATTGGAATCAACTATCCGTTCAAGACAAACATATCTTGGCACACAATTCGGACTTACTTCAAAAAGTTTTTCAATCAGAAACCTCAATGAATGCTTGGAATGCATTAGATCCTGATATAAAAGTGATGTTAGCGAACAATCAGGACATTTTAGGTAAGGTTCGAGACGGGACTATTAGTGTTGAAGAGTATAACAGGAATGTTTTACCTCATTTAAAAAGTCTTTTTGGAAATAATATAGACTTGTTGAATAAAGTCACTGGCGCTAGCACTTCTATCCATGAGTTCAATCGAAATGCTATTCCCAATCCTAAAAGAATGGTTGGAGTAGACGAAGCAACTAAACCAGCTCAAGATGCTTTGAGAAGTGTGCAAGGATTTATGGGGCTAGATGCGATTATCACCAGAACTATGAGAGTTCAAACCGAATTTGTTGGTCCGCCAGTAGCCGGAAGAGCAACAGGTGATCCTTATTTCCAAGGTGGGCCAGTATGGCTAGGTGATGGGGGCAAGAAAGAACCATTCTTAACGCCACAAGGGCATTTTGGTATTTCTCCGGATGAATGGACACTATATGATTTACCTAGAGGAACGAAAATATGGCCATCTATTGCCAAGATGAAAGAAAGTTTACCTAGCTATGCAAAAGGGACTTCTTTTGACGATACAGCAATGAGCCAAATCGGTCATTGGTCAACTACACGAAATAATTCTAATAGTCAGTCAAGTGACAAAACGAGCCATTCAAAAATTGATTTAACACGTATTATTCAACTACTTGAAATCATATCAAGAAAAGAGTTAACAATTAATATGGATGAAATTTCAAGGATAATCAATGAAAAATCGGGAGCAAATTTTAGTTCTGCTTTATATACTCAAGGTATTGGAGGTGTTTTATGAGAACAGACTGCATTATTTTCAAATCGGAAAATAGGTTATCGCTATTAGAAACGTTTGCTCCAATCAACCTCTCTGGTCTGAGAAGAGAAGCGCCCAAATTAGTTCCCGAATATTTACTGTTTGAGGGAGAAAATGGATATCGCATTTTAAACGAGCGATACGATGGTTTTCTTTATTCGACTAGCTTTGTTAAAAAAATAAGCTCTTATGAAGATAGCTCATTGTTCATGTCAGAGTTCCAAAATCTTTTAATCGACAAAACTCCCATCTATTTAATTAATCCCAATGAACCAGGAAAAAGATACCAAGTAATGCCTGCTATTGAATACTCTGAAGTGAATAATTTTTATGTTTCTGGAAGTATGTCTTTTTATGTTTATCGAGGATATGGGGAATCAATCGCAAGTACCCAATCTAATTTTAACTTAGAAGAGGATTGGCAATTTTCGCAAGGTTTAGCGGCAGAAGAGTATCAATATACCCATGAAACGAGTCGGTTTATTATTTTTAACGGGGGAGATTTCACGATTGATCCCAGAGAACATGACTTAACGATTCGAATCGAAGGGGAATCAGACGGAGAGTTTATCTTGTTCAATCGAACCACCGGTGATCGTTTTATTTATTACCCACCACTGCATCGTCGCTACGGAGAATCTTTAGTGATAGAAAGTGTCTATCCACGTAAAAATGGGGTCTCTTGCGGCATTGATACGAACCATGGAGTGATTACATTAGCACCCGGCGAAAATCACATTGAATTACAAAATATCAGTCGTGTGAAATCCGAATGGGATTTCCGATTTCTTTATAAGTAGGTGAACCAATGTTAACGATTCGAAATTATGAAGAAACACAAGAAGAACTCCTGACCGATTACGATCAGGGGTCTTTTTATGAAAACTGGCAAATGAACGAAACGTGGGAAGTCGGTTTTGTTATTCGAAAAACAATTCGAAACCGTGTTGTGTATGATTTAGTGACTTACGAGTCTTCTGTCATCTTTCAAGGCCAACAATTTGTCATCAAAGAAATGCAAGAGTCGGCAGTTGGAGAAGCGGTGTATAAAAAAGTTGTGGCCACACATGTCTATTACACGATTCAAGACGGGTATCAATACAATAAAATTACCGGTCGGCGAACCCCGATGCAACTCTTGATGCATATACTAGGAACAGGTGCTCGTGGTTTTACTTGGCAGTTAAGCGGTGGGTTTCCAGCAACTGACAAGGAAAACTTTGGAGATGCGAATTATTTACGGTTGATCAATGAAGTCCTACAGGACTTTCGTCTAGTTGTTGTTCCGGACAATAAACATTTACACTTTATATCCGCAGATACGTTTGGAAAAAAAGTTCATGAGCCGATTCGATTTAAGCATAATACGGATGAAGTGACATTCGACATTGACACGTACAACTTAAAAACCCAGATTCGTGGATTTGGCGCATTGAAAGAAGGTGTGGAAACAGATAATCCTCGGGAGAGTGATTATGTTTTCCCTCCAGTCACACTTACCAGTCAAGAATCGGCAAAATGGGGTATTCGAATTCAAGATCCTGTTCGAGATGAACGCTATCATCATCATGAAAGTATGATGGAACGCTTAAGAAATGACCTACAAGATACACCGAATATTTCAGGTGTCGTTAAGTTGAAGTGGAAGACGCCAATACAAAAAGGCGATCATGTTCCATTTATTTACGAGCCGATGGGAATTTCTACGTATATCCAAGTAGTGGGGCTTAAAACATTTCCCTTAGTACCGAACAAACCACCTGAAGTGGTTCTCTCGAACACTAAAAAAACAATGACGAAACTATTGGTTCAATTACGACAGAAAGGAGTGGTGTAATGAATTTAAAAGAATTAGTCAGTAATCGGATTTCAAGTGAATGGAAGAAACTATTTAACCATAATGTCCGTGAAACAAAACAAGAAGTCGACTCAATCCATACACAACAGCGTGCCACCAACCAACGAATTTCTAATCTAATCCTTAGTGCCGGAGGTAAATCACCAAATGAAGTGGTAGATGCACGAGTGGATCATGAGGGTACGCTACACCAAACCTTAAACGATCGATTATTAAGCGGCGAACAAGGCGTTGCTAGGCGTATGCGTGAGCTAAAACTTCAATTAGCCAATCAAGGGGCTTCAGTCGAACAGATTAACGAAGTCATTCAACAACTGTTTTCACCTAGTGCAGCCACATTAAACATCTACGTTTCTGATACACGAGGGGATGATCGGACGGGTATTGGGTCAGAGGAACGACCTTTTCAAACCATCCAAATGGCCGTCAATACGATTCCACTTTTAAATCTTTCTTCGATTACTATCTGGGTAGAAGACGGGGTATATTTAGAAGATGTCCGAGTAGCGAATATTCATGGTAGTTCATTGGTTATTCGCACGATTCAAAGTCAAGAAACGTTAGCGCCAGCTACTCGTGATTTGCCGGTAAAAGTCAGAAGTATTGGCTTTTTCTTCTGTAGTGGCTATTTTCAAATTTTAGGTATGCAAATAGTGGATACTGCAAATGCTCCTATTTTCCAAGGCAGAAGATATGGGATCGTTAATGAGCAAGGCGGTTATATGGCGATCGCTTCTTGTAAATTTGGAGAGTCTACCCAACAAGCATCTTATAATGCGCTTTACTGTGGTGGGGCCTCGAAGATGAATGTTTATGGACGAACTACTTTTGTGAACCAAGCGCTTGCGATCCATTCACGACTTATGGCAGAAATTAACGTGGGAGATATTTCGGGTTCTGGAAATACCGTAGGTTTTCGTTGTGACTCAGCGACTTTACGAGGAACCACGCCTTCTGGTTTTGCTAGTACAGCGACTCAAACTGCAGGTGTCGGATTGATTGTAACTAAAGGGACGGTGTTGTAAATGGAAGAAAATCAGTTTTTTAAGGTGGCAAACAAACCCATTGTTATTGATACGGTCCAACAAGCTATCATCGACAATGGGACCACTTTTTATTCTCATGACCGTGGAACGGCAAAAATTGAGTTCTTTTTAAAAAATGAAGGAGTAGCTTTTTCTATCCCACAAGGAACACTAATTCCGATTCGATTAACGTTTCCTTTAGAGACGGCCGAGGATGGGCTAGCGAGACATGATTATTTAGCTGTAGTAGATGATCCGGTCAATGGCCATGTGCATATTGTATTAGAAGAAAATATTTTAGGGTATCAGGGAGTTGTAGAGGGTTCTGTTTATGTAAACTTTCCAAATCAACAGTCCCTTGATACTGCTGGACGATTTAGGTTCAGGATCCATCGTAGTCCTTTGGAAGAAACGACAAACGAAATTGATGCCTATTACTTTAATGGGTTTAATTGGTTTGCCCAGCAAGTCGAAGAATTGACGGATTCAACCAAACAGGAGATTGAAAAACTATTTGCTCGAGCAAATGACCAATCGGTTAGTTTGGAAGAAAAGGTAAAAATGCTGGATGAAAAAATCAATCAAACTGAGCAACAAATCAACGAGCTGGGTAATCTAAAACGGATGTACTCAAACAGCATTGATTTCGGTAATTACGACTATTCAGGGAATGCCAATTTGTTACCAAAGATTACAGCTGCTCATTTTACATCGGGAAATGGGGCTACGGTTGAAGATGGACCAGATGGCGAGATCATTTTTACGCTAGATGGATCTGCACAACTAACTAAATTTAATACAAGCATGCGTTTACCCGCTATTCAAAATGGCAAGAGATACACCATCAGCGCCGAGATTATGTTACATGAAGGTTTAGAGGGAGATGCCTCTAATATTCGATTAACTAACACTTACGTACCAGGTGGAAATATTATGTTATCTACAGTTAGACCTCTCCCGACAGCTACTAATATCTGGCACACGATTAGTGGTACACAAATAGCAACTTATGCGACTACACTGCCTCAACAATGGTATGTAGTCTTACAAGATGTTACAGCATCAAGTCGAATTAAGGGTAAAATCTCTCTTCGAAACATAAAGATAGAAGAAGGGTCGGTTGCTACACCTTATCAACCCAATCTACTTGTTGAACCTTATCAGATTTCAAAGATTCCATTGAATGAAAATTTAGCAAGTAAAGAACAAGCTTTTCCGGTAAGTAGTCGACAGTATTTAGTGTATTCTGCTGAAATGACTGAACCATTTATTGCTAATCAAACGTATGCATTAACTTTGAAAGGAACCAAGCTAGGTACACAATCATTTAGAGTATATACAACTGGTCCCAATAGTACCTCTAATATTGGGGATATGGAAATAGTAGAAGGAGTTGCGGATACTTGGCGACTGACATTCACTCCTTCAGAAGTGAATTTGAATGGGAGTGTTTCTCCTAGCACATTACAAATTTACCAATTCCCTCAAGCAACAATGGGGCAAGTAACGATTGACTCATTGAAAATAGAAAAAGGAGGGATAGCTACTCCCGATATTTCTGAGCACAAGTACTTTGGTGAAGGTATCAAAGATAGCAATAATCCATACGACTACAGCTGGGATGTCACACCTGAATACACTGAAAAAAGGTTGAATGACAAAGTAAGTCTGACAGATCCACAATCTATTGAAGGGACAAAGGATTTTCTTGAACAGCCTTATATTGAAGGTGAACGTATATCAACTGAAACCTTTGGAGTATCCTTAATTGGTGGAAGATTAACAGGAGTACCCGTTTCAGATGGGACTGTTTTAAATTGGGGTAATCCGTATGCTTATGATAATGAACGATCAAAAACGAATGATTTATTTACACTATCTGAAGATAATAAAACTTTAACGATTCTAAAAAACTGTGCGCTCCAATTTGTCGGTAAATTTACCTGTCAAACGAACGATGCCAGTTACTATGCTTATCTTGGGATGCGTGTAAACGGAGCGAGCGACTGGCGTGTAGCTGGTATAGCAGGAACGTTAAATTGGCGCAATGATGTTGGCTGGTTTTGTGTAAGAAAGTTTAATGCTGGAGAACGTGTCACGCTTGTGACAGAAACTAATTTTACCACTGCTTCAGTGAATAATTGGGGTGTTGATCAAGTGTATATCAAAGAAGTTTTGGCAGCATAAAAGGAGGAAAATATGAAATCAATTTGGCAGTATGGACGAACAGGCGGGAAATATGTTGGGGAAGTCTTAGATGATAGTGTGATATCTGTTCCATATACAGATGTCCCACCATTAAAAGGAATTGAATTAGCAGATCAGTTTTTTATTCCGACAGAAAACCGTTGGCAAGAATTAGAAAACGCCACACTTCATGAAAAATTGGAAAATCTTGAATGTTTGTATGAAGAATTAAAAAAGCAAGATGAATGTAAAGGTGAACAGATTCAACAGATGGGACAACTGAATGCCACGCTCATGATGAATGATATCCAACTTGCCAATCAGTTGGCCGAAGTAAAGGAGGCGCTCCAAGATGTTTAGTTATGAACAAATTGAACGAATGTATCGCCAAGGTTTTTTCACTGCCGCCCAAGTCCAAGTGTTTGTGCCGTTAGCAATTTCTGAAAAACAATTAAAAAAACTACTGAGAGAATTAGAATAGGCGGTGACTTATGGAAGGAATTACTATCGGGGAGTGGATCGCGATCATAACACTTGGCGGCACATTGATCGTAGGTGTGGCGAAATTTTATGCGATGTTCACGAAACTTGATCACACGTTAGGAAAGTTAGAAAAGACGATCATCCGTGTAGAAAAAAGTCAGATTGACTATGGCAATCGGCTTTCAATTATTGAAGAACAAATCAGATCTATTTTTAAGCAAATTGGAAAGGGGAGAAAATAACATGACAGAAATCTTAGCTGCTTCAAGTATTATTACACCACTAGTCGTCGGTGTCACAGGGTTAATTAAAACACAAATGAAGGAGTACAAACTCTTACCCGTGATCAATGTGATTGCGGGTATTTTGTTAGGGATGCTTTATGCAGTGACCTTAGCACCACAAGATTTAGCAATCTACGCATGGGCTGGGGCTGTATCAGGATTAGCCGCTGGTGGGTTATTTGATTTAGGAAACAGTGTCATTCAGTCGGAAGAATGACAAATTAGCAAAGGAAAAACACAGCCAAAGGGCTGTTTTTTTATATAAAAAATTAGGAGGAATTGATTATGACAAAAATTGTAGATTTAAGAGGCGATTCAAGAATTTTAGGACCAACCAATGCTAAAAGAAATGTCTCTCAAGTAACTAAAATTGCTCGTCACCATTCTGCAACAACTACCGGAGACGTTTGGGCGTTTCAGAACCATTGGAATGGCACATTAGGCTGGGGAACAGGTGGCTATCATGAAATCATTTTACGAGATGGTACCGTACAATGGTGCTACTTTGATAATGACGTGACAAACGGTGTGGGCGGACATAATACACCAACCTATCATATTTGCCTTGTTGGGAATGGTTCATTTACAGCTGAACAAGAAAAAGCATTTGAAGAACGAGCAAAAGCGGCCATGCAACGTTTTGGTTTATCCGTCAATGATGTATTAGGGCATAACGAATTTAGCGGTCATGCCTCGAATATCTGCCCAGGCATTAACATGAATACGGTTCGTGAACGATTACGAGCGGGGAATAACTTAACGCATGATCAAATTATTTTAGCGAGCCCACCCAAAACCGTTGGTAATTATGTAGGGAAGTTAGAAGTGTTTAATGAGCTACAATTGGGAATCTTCCGGATTGCTGGGTGGTTAGTGCCAATCAATGGTGCCGCGTATTTAAATCAGGGATACGTCTTCTGGATGGATGCCGACAATCCGGATGTCGAAATTGGACGTTGTCGATCAGCAGGTATTATTAGAGATGATGTGAATGCAGCCTATGGACTACCTAGTGGTCTACGATTTGGTTTGGATGGCACAATGGATATCCGAAAATTTGCAGGGAAAAGAGTCTTTCCGATGTTACGACGAACAAACGATCCGAACGGAAATACGATCAATGGACAAACAGTCGACATTCGATTCCCTGAGTATGTTTTGACGATTCCTAAGCGATAAAAAATAGCCCTACGAGAGTAGGGCAAATTACATAAAGCACATGACTTGAACAATAAATAAAATCATAGTACCCTTAAGTTATCCTCAATACTAAGAAATTCGTTTTTTAATACCCGCCCACTCTTCGGAGTGGGTCTTTTTGTTTATTTAGAAAAGATTAAGAATTCTCAAACGGAAGTTAAGCGCTTGCGAAAATTTTAGAGGCAGGCTTAAACTACCTGTAGGCGCCATCATAAAAAGAGAGTATCGACAACTAAAAACTTCTGGGGGAAGTGTATAGAGTGCATATCGATACTCTCTTTAATAATTATATCATACGTATTTTAGACAGCAAAATGATTATATCAGTTGAATTATAGATAAAAAGATAGTAATCTTATTGTATCATCCTAACAACATTGCTTTTTTTACATCCCGCTCTTTGGAGTGGGGTACATAAAAGAACATATTATTTGAACATATCCTGAAATGGTAGTAAGCTTTACTTAGCCTCACTAATGCGGATTGAATCCTTTAGTGGCCCGCTCTTTACGAGCGGGTATTTTTTTGTTTAAAATAAGATTCGATCAAAGTTTAAGAATTCTCAGATTAAGACAAGGTATTTGCAATAATCACTGGTTACCCATAAGGTGTGAATAGGAATCATTCTAAAAAAAGAGTACCAATGGACAAAGTTTTAAAAACTTGGGGAAGTTTTCAACTCTTTTTATGGATTCTATCACATGTGTTTTAAACAGCAAGGAAAGCGTATTACTTGAATGCGGGGTCAAACTCTAGTAATGTGAACTTGATCATATATGTTCATATGTTAACGTCCGTGCCACTCTCCGGAGTGGTATACATAAAAACATATTCTTTGAATCTAAAACAAATTGATAGTAATATTTAAGTATCCACATCAAACATTCTTTATCCTAAGACAGCCCGCTCTATATGAGCGGGTGTTTTTTTTGTTAAGAAACCCGTTTATAGATCCCGCATTAATATAATTTTCATTGAATGCTATTTCAATATTTATTTTTCATGGCTACTTTTTTAGTAACATTAGTATCATTTTATGTTTATAAAACGTGTGCCAAATTATGTGCCAAATTTTTTTAAAAATCATATATATTTATAGAGATAAGAAGCTTGGAAATCCCTATAAATCAATTAGTAGCAATTAAAAGAAGCTTTGCATAGTTCTCCTGTGACGTAAAAAACCGTTAGAAACTTTTGTTTCTAGCGGTTTTTTTGTCTCTTGTGCTAAATAAGATTGATTCATCGCTGAACGTTGAAGGTGCTAGCTTGATCGGATAAAAAATCGATGGTTCAAATTCCAAAAAGTAAAATGATAAAAAGTAAAATCAAATCATATAAGATATGTGCAAGCATAGGGATCAATAAGTTTTGTGTTTTTAACCAGGCATAGAGAGAAGGGGCATGAGCCAAACCAATAACAAAAATACATTGATAGAGATTCCCATCGTATACGGCATAATGGCTGAGACCAAAAACCAATAGAGAAATCGTATTAGCGCCCCAAATAGAAAATTTAGTACGCATAAATGTAGAAAGTAAAAGAAAGATCAAAACAAAAATCGCAGCAATATAAAGTTCTTCTCCAATCAGGCTCACGCTAAGCTGTGATAAATATAGGATTATTCCACCAACGTTTAACCCTTCGTACCAATTATCTCCACCAGCATTTGCGGCCATGGTTTGATTCAGCAGCTTTCCAGTCAAGATAAAAATATCTGAAAGTAGTGAACCAAGAATAAGGATAAAAGCAATCCAACGCCAATCTTTCTTATTGATTTTTTTGAATAAAGTGTTTGTGTTGTTCCAACCAATCAGTATGATTAAAGCAAGCGCTCCCCCTATAGGTAAAAAGGTCCAATCTAACCTACCTGAGAAGATCGGATAAGATGTCATCATTCCCCAATCAGCAAAAATTAAAATAATGAGTGCTAAGAGTGACCGCCACCGATTGAGTTTGACAGTTTTAAACATTGCGAACATTAAATAACTCCTCCTATAAATAAAATCAACAAAGGGCGATTGTAACATTGAGATGGAATATCGAGAAATAATTTGCTGTCATTTTTAGCGTTTGATTAGAGACATCAATAAGTAGATAAAAATAGAATGAATACGAGTACTCAGTAAATTAGCCTTTTTTGACAATAGAATAATTTGCTTATCAAAAGGAAAAAAGGATCTTTTTAATCATTACCTATTTTTTTGAAGTTTTTTCATTTGGATCAATATAGGGAAAGTAGATATCTATGATAAAATAAAGTAACAACATCAACTGGACGATTAATAAGGACCGATGTTCCTTAGATCGAAAATCGAATGGGTTTATTTCAAGAGAGGATAAAGGGAAGCGCTTATGTTAATCACCAAAAAATGGATGGATCGTTTAACAGGTCCGTATCGATCATCAGGAATGTTTCGCTGTTTAGCGGAATCTCAGAGTTTGGACAGTATCAGTAGTAAAGTGATTTTATTGATCGATGAGACCAAAGTGACGATTTTATTTTTGAATTTTTTTCAAACGAAGGTTATTGATCATCTCACGTATGAGCGAACAGTGATCGAAGAGGAACAAGTAGCATTAGGTGGCGGATTATCCGTGGTCTGGCGTTTTTCCGCTGGCAGAAAGCACTGGCGGTTTCGTATTATGAAAAAAATCATCCCTTTAGGTGATGAACAAAGAGAATTTTTGATGCAACTTGAGTAATGATATCACTTACGAAAAAAAGAAGAACAAAAAAGAAGAACACTAGCAACGATATTGTCGTTGCATAGTCGTTCTTCTTTTTTATTAAAACCGTGTGATGATGTCATCTAAAATAGCAATTAATTCTTCTTTCTCCACGTTTAGATTTCCATTGATCCACTCAGTCAGGACACTAGTAGTGCCGGAAATAGAAAAAAGAATCTCTACTTTATTTTTGACATCTTTCATATCTAATTGTTCTTCGTCCATGACTCTTTTTATCAGGATCTGTGTAAGTTGGACAGAGAGTTCATCATCCATGAAATCATTAAAGAAAAAGTGAAAAACAGCTTTGTTCTCATCTACATGATTGACTAAAGTATGGACGAATCGGCGAAAGTCATATTGCTCTTTGTTGGGGTAAGTTTGATCGAAGATATCTGTCAGTGTACAAATCGATTCTTCAATGATTTTTGAACGCAAATCATAGATATCCTCATAGTGAGTATAAAACGTCCCTCTCCCGATATCTGCTTGTTGTGAAAGCTCCGCAATCGTGATTTTATTGATGGGTTTTTCTTTCGTTAAATCTAAAAAGGCTTGTTTGATTGCGTGCTTCGTTCTTTTGCTTCGACGATCCATTTGTATCTCCTTTTTTAGACAGTATCTTTCTAAGTGTTCATTATTGGACAGATGTTGAATCATTGCCTATAGGAAGTCACTTTTTAAGTAATTATAATAAAGTTACGTAAAGAAAGAAAGTTTTGTTTCAAAAGGAGTAGATGGATATGGAAAAATTAACGATTCGTTCAATTGATAGAAAAGACTTAAACAAAGCAAGTGAATTTGCAGCACAAGGGATGAATTTTTCGAGCTATACAGAAAATCCTATTGCACTTTATCTCTATCGTCAGTATGCACTTACAGGCGCATTGATGAAATCAACCGTCACATTAGGTGCGTATCTAGACGGTCAATTTGTCGGCTTTCTTTTTGCTCGCTTCGATGGGGAAACAAAAGTGCCTGTTGGATGGGGGAGACGCTTGTTTGTCAACGTAGCAGAAAAATTGATGGGATTGACCGGATATCGAGAGGCGATAGGAACTTATGACCAAGCCAATCAAACAATGTATCATGAATTTGCATCCACTCATCCAGAAGGCGAAGTCACTTATTTTGCTGTTGATCCCACATTGAAGGGTAAGCGGATTGGTTCACGCTTGTTAGAAGAAATAGAGAGACGCTATAAAAATAAGCGAATATTTCTCTATACAGACTCTAATTGCAACTACCAATTTTACTTAAAAAAAGGATTTACCATTTTTGGCCGCCAACCAGTCGATCTAGGTGGAGGAGAATCAATAACCTGTTACTTATTAAGCACGACCTTATGACTAAATAAAGACTACTGCTAGAGGTCGGGACAGAAGTGTTTAGCCTTATTTCCGAAGAGGTTACTTCTGTTCCCGCCGTTTATTCAGTTTTATAATATGCAAAAGGAGTAATGTCCCCGTCACTTGTTTGTATTGTTACACTCTTGATTTTTGAGAGTAAGTTGCAGAAAAAAAACAGCAGTTCCTTTATAATCAAGGAGAGATCGTTTTCGGTTGGTACTCATAGCAATGATCCAGCTAAAAAAAGACGGTCGATCGCCGATTTTAGAAAGGAAGAAAACAGATGACATTATTATCTCAAATTTTAGTTACACTTGTTGCCTTGGAATTTCTTTATATCATGTATATTGAAACTTTTGCGACGGAATCTGCAACAACTAGTCGAGTCTTCAACATGCCAAAGGAAGAATTAGGACGTCAGTCCGTACAGACTTTATTTAAGAATCAGGGGATCTATAATGGGTTACTTGGTGTGGCATTGGTGTACGGCGCTTATTTTTCAAATGCACCAAAAGAAATCACGGGGCTATTATTGATCTATATTTTGCTGGTGGCGGCTTATGGTAGCTTTACTAGTGATCGCTTGATCATCGTCAAACAAGGTGGGTTAGCAGCGATTGCACTCATTACGTTATTCTTTTAGGATATAAAAGAATAACTGCTGAAAAAAATATGAAAGTTTGTGAAAAAACTTACTTTAATCAACAAAATATGCTATCCTGTAACGTGCATTTTATCAATTTTTTATGAAAATGGGGTAGTAGTGTTGTTAAAGAATTATATTGGTTTATTGAAAAAAGAATTTTCTGGTTATAATCTTTCAGTATTTCAAAAAGATTTATTGGCAGGTATTACAGTCGCTGCGGTTGCTTTGCCACTCGCTTTAGCTTTCGGTGTTTCAAGTGGAGCAGACGCAGCTGCTGGTCTGATCACTGCTGTAATTGCTGGTCTAGTCATTGGTGGTTTATCTGGTGGGTTCTATCAGATTTCTGGTCCTACTGGCGCGATGGCAGCAATCTTGATGTCGATTGCCGCAAAACAAGGAATGCAAGGCGTCTTACTGGCTACTTTTTTGGCTGGAGTTCTTTTACTCGCTGCGGGTGTCTTACGATTAGGAACGCTGACTTCATTTATCCCTGCACCTGTCATCACAGGGTTTACCTCTGGTATTGCAATCATTATTGCTTTAGGTCAGATCGATAATTTATTCGGTGTTCATTCAGAAGGGGCCAATGTGATGGAAAAATTAGCTAGTTATCAAAACTTAGGCTTTGAAATTTCCTTGCCAACGATTTTAATGGGAAGTTTGGTCATTATTGGTATGTTGGTCTATCCTAAAAAATGGGGGCAAAAGATCCCAAGCTCATTATTGGCAATCATCCTCACAACTGCGTTGATGATGATCGTTGATTGGCCAATTGCGACCGTAGGGGAAATTCCCCAAACGTTGATCAGTAGTAACCGTTTGGTACTTGGTGATTTTAGTTTGTCAGCGATCCAAACAGTGATTGTACCAGCAATCAGCATTGCACTGTTAGGTATGATCGAAAGTTTGTTGTGTGGTGCTTCGGCAGGCCGAATGGCGAATCGTCAGTTAGATAGTAATCAGGAGTTGGTCGCACAAGGAATTGGTAATCTACTGTTACCATTTTTTGGTGGGATTCCAGCTACAGCAGCCATTGCTCGAACGAGTGTCGCAATTAAATCCGGTGCTCAAACAAGAGTAGCTGGAATGATCCATGCAATCGTATTGTTTCTATCCATGCTTATTTTTGCACCAATCATGTCGAACATTCCGATGCCAGCATTAGCAGGTGTATTGATCGTCACAGCTTGGCATATGAATGAATGGGAAACGATCAAAGAACTATTCGCTAAAAGATACTGGTCAGCGCTTCTTCTATTTTTCTTGACGATGGGGTGTACAGTGATTTTTGATCTAAGTATTGCAATCGTTATAGGAATTATTAGTGGGTGTGTATTTTTTATTGTTAAGAGTGCAGCCATCACGATCTCAGTGGAGGAAATCGACTGGCAGCGAATGAGCTTACCGGAAACGAAAAAGTTGGATAATTGGGCAGTTGTTTATATCAGTGGTCCTTTATTCTTCATGTCCGCCGAACGATTGAAAGCGACGTTAACAGAATTAGCAGATAAAGAAGGAATCATTTTTTCAATGCGCGGGGTGCCAAGTATTGATTTGACGGCGCAAAGTTTATTTGAAGAATTTCAAGAAAAAGCTGCTATGAAAGAACAAACGATTATTTACACCTCGTTACAACCAGAAGTGGAAAAGCAATTGCAACATCTTTGGGAAAAACAAAAGACAGAACAATATCTTACGGTGGCTCATGCGCTGACCTCTTTACACAAACAATATATGTTAGACAGTGAAATATAGTCAGTGGATTCGCTAAAAAAATTGTGTCTGCCGCCTGTTCTAAGGTAAAATAAGTTTATAGACGTTCGGGAGGTAGGAATGGATGAATATCAAACAAGTGAGTGAAGAAAAAGGAATCTCTGCGGATACGTTACGCTACTATGAACGAATCGGTTTGATCCCACCGGTGAACCGAACAAACGGAGGTATCCGAGATTATACGGAAGAAGATTTACGTTGGGTCGATTTCACCTTATGTATGCGTAGTGCAGGTTTATCGATTGAATCTTTGACTGAATATATTCGTTTATATAGCGCGGGTGATGAAACAATTCTTGCTCGTAGGGATCTTCTTATGGAAGAAAGTGAACAATTGGCAAAAAAAATTGCAGAGATGCAAGCTTGTCAGGAACGTCTCCAAAAGAAAATCGCGCGTTATAACCAAGATTTGGTCAAAGGAGATCCAATCTTAGCTTGATTTAGTCGCTAAAACCAAGAACCAACCAATCGATCATGATTTGAGAGACTGGTTGGTTCTTTTGTTGCCTTTACTTTTTTTCAACAAGTATTTTTCCAAGTTCTTGCCAATCTTCTAAAATCGTTTCTGTCAGTGTTCGATTATAAAAAATGGCCGCCGGGTGGAAGAGGGGAAGAACACGATACTGTTTAGTGGAAAATTGATAAGCATCATGCTGTGGATTCAACTCTAAGACTGGTCCGGTATACAGTTTCCCATGATTTTTTGAAATCGTATAGCCGTTACCTAATAAACGTTGTAGCCCAATATTGCCTAGCGTGGCAATCAAAGAGGGCTGTATATGTTGCAGTTCGTAATCTAAGATTGGTGCATGAGCAAAAACTTCCGTTTTACTGGGCGTTCGATTCGGATAAACGATCTCTGATTTTTTTGTCCGTCCATTAATGCGTTGGACGATTCGATAAGGACGGCTTCTGACAGCGCTAGTAATATACACTTCATCTCGAGATAAACCGACTGATTTTAGTGCGTTCATCAACTCTTTGCCAGCTTGGCCGCTAAATGGAATGTGATTTTCAATTTCTGTTTTACCAGGGGCTTCGCCAACTAACATCAATTTGGGTCGGATAGGACCTTGCCCAGCGACAAATCCTTCCACACGGTGTCCTTGAATACGCCGAGTTGCTTCGTCAATCAAATGTTTTGGGTAATCCATAGTATCAACTCCTATTCTTGTCCATTATAGAAAGAAATCGTTCAATTGACGAATGATTGACAAAATAAAAAAGTTGTTGACTATTATAGTAGGATTTGTTATTCTAGTAATGTTGTAATTGTGGTCTCCACAGCTACAACCGCACAGAATGAGTTTGATTAAGTACAGGACACCCTGTCACTCTGGATGGCGAGTCTAAGTATGAAAATAAGGAGGTGCTTTAAAGCATGTACGCAATTATTAAAACAGGTGGTAAACAAGTAAAAGTTGAAGTTGGACAAACAATCTACATCGAAAAACTTGACGTTGAAGCAGGCGAAAAGGTTGTATTTGACGAAGTTATTCTAGTAGGTGGCGAAACTACGAAAGTAGGCGCTCCAACCGTTTCTGGTGCAACAGTTGAAGGTACAGTTGAAAAACACGGCAAACAAAAGAAAGTCGTTACTTTCAAATACAAACCTAAAAAACACTCACACCGTAAACAAGGTCACCGTCAACCATACACAAAAGTGGTTATCGACGCGATCAACGCTTAATCTGCGTTTGAGAAAGAAGGCCTAAACAATGATCAAAGGGACTTTTAAACGAAATGACGCTGGTCAAATCGTTTCATTTACTTTGACTGGGCACGCTGATGCCGGTCCTTACGGAAGTGATATCGTTTGTGCAGGTGTTTCTGCTTTAGCGATCAGCACTGTCAATGGGATTTCATCATTAGCTGGTTTTGAACCGATTGTTGACATGAATGAAGAAGAAGGCGGCTATTTGTACGTCGAAGTAATTTCACGATTGACACAAGAGCAAAACAATATTGCGGAAATCTTATTGGAGAATCTCCTATTAGGTTTACAATCGATCGAAGCTGAAAACCCAGAATATATCCAAACAAAAACAATTAATGATAAATAGGAGGTGCAGACCATGTTGTTAACAATGAATCTACAATTATTCGCCCACAAAAAAGGTGGCGGTTCTACATCTAACGGCCGTGACTCAGAATCAAAACGTCTAGGTGCAAAACGTGCTGACGGACAAACAGTTACAGGTGGATCAATTCTTTACCGCCAACGCGGAACAAAAATTTATCCAGGTGTGAACGTAGGTATTGGTGGAGATGACACTTTATTTGCTAAAGTTGACGGTGTTGTTCGTTTTGAACGTAAAGGCCGCGACAAAAAACAAGTGTCTGTTTATCCAGTAGCTCAAGAAGCTTAATGAACAGTTGGCTCTATTCCTTGCCTAGCGAGGGATAGAGTTTTTTCATTTTTTCTGAATCAATAATGATTTCCGGCTCAAACAGAGTCAGCCTTTTTTTGCGTTAGGAGAATGATTGGCTGTAAAAATAGTTGGTTTACTATTTTCGCTAGTTCTAACTGGAAAAAGATATCGCGCAAAGTAAAAAAGAGATAATCGTTATCTGTTATCTGAAAAAATAGTACACGTTTAGACTTGTCTAAATTGCTTAATAAATAAACAACGAATGTTCTTTTTTATTTTAAGCGTGTCTTGTTTTCTTTTTTGATATAAATAGTTGACGAATAGTGATTAAATCAATAGTATTAGGTTTTAAGGACAAGAGAAGAGGGGCGAAAATATTGGCAAAACGAATTGACCGAATTTATACGTATGTCAAAGAAAAGACCGCTCATTTATCTATAGATGAAAACGATCAAGGTGTAACGACCCAAGAGATCGCGGAAGTTTTGGGTATTCAACGTACCAATAGTAGTAAAGATCTCAACAAATTAGTACGTGAAGGAAAACTAAAGAAAATGGATGGTCGTCCAGTTCGGTATGTCTATCAAGAAAGACCGACCATTGAGAAACCATTATCCAAATATGTACCTAGTTATAAAGAAGAATTGACTCACGTGAAAAAACCGAGTCTTCAAGTAGATACGAAAGATATTTTTGCCAAAATCATTGGTGCCAATGGTAGTATGAAAAATTCAGTGGAACAAGCAAAAGCTGCCATTTTGTATCCTCCCAGAGGGTTGAACTGTTTGATCACTGGTCCGACTGGTTCTGGAAAGACTTATTTTGCTCATGCGATGTTTCATTTTGCTAAAACCAACCATGTGGTGGAAGAAGACACAGAGTTGATCGTCTTTAACTGTGCGGACTATGCTAACAACCCTGAATTACTGATGAGTCATCTTTTCGGGTATATCAAAGGTGCGTTTACAGGTGCGGAAGAAGAAAAAATGGGAATCATAGATCAAGCGGATGGCGGGATGCTTTTTTTGGATGAAATTCATCGACTCCCACCCGAAGGACAAGAAATGATTTTTTACTTTATGGACCATGGTACCTATAGTCGATTGGGCGAAACAACGAAATCTCATGAAGCGAATGTTCGAATCGTCGGTGCAACGACTGAAGATCCAGGTTCGGCATTACTTGAGACATTTGTACGCCGTATCCCGATCAATATCAAGTTGCCTGCTTTTGACCGACGTCCAGCGAATGAAAAAATCGATTTAGTCAAAATCATGATCGCTCACGAAGCGAATCGTACGCAAAGAAAAATTTCTTTAACAGAAGATGTTGTGAAAGCGCTAATAGGCAGTGTTACTTATGGAAACATTGGACAGTTGAAGTCGAATATCCAATTGGTATGTGCGCGAGGATTTCTAAACCACATGAACAAACCTGAAATATCGATCACGATCGATGATTTAACTGAAGGGATTCGAAGTGGTTTGATCCAATTAGCAAGTAATCGAAAAGAAATGGCAGAGTTATCCAAGATACTTGATCCTAAAATCACCGTTTTTCCAAACGATGATGTGATGCAGTTACAGGCAGACTCCTATGAGTTGCCTTATAATCTTTATGACATTATTGGTGATAAAGCTGCTTTGCTCAAGTCAGATGGCTTGGACCAAGAAGCAATCAATCACTTTATCTCAACAGATATCAATATCCATTTAAAGTCATTCTATAAAGATCACGGTTTTTCATTTAATGCAGATAATAAGTTGGCGGAATTTGTTGACCCTAAAATTATTGAAGTAACGAATCAGATTTATCTCATGGTGAAGCAATCTTTACCATATGAGTTTCAACAAAATTTTATTTATGCGATGAGTCTGCATATCAGCTCTTTTCTAAAACGAATCCATTTAGGAGAAGAGCGGCATACAAATGATAATATCCGAGAAATGGCCATTGATTTTCCTGAGGAATACGCACTGGCGAAAGAAGTACGGAAACATATCGAAATGTATTTCCAAGTGGAGATCCCAGAAAGTGAAGATTACTATTTGACTGTATTACTTGTTTCATTACGAGCCAATCAAGCAAGTGGTCGGATCGGGGTCGTTGTGGCTGCACATGGCAATAGTACCGCAAGCAGTATGGTGCAAGTGGTTCAACAGTTGCTAGATGCGGATAACGTCCGGGCAGTGGATATGCCACTAGACATGGACCCTAAAACTGCTTTAAGTCGGATTGAGCGTAGTGTGCAAGAAGTAGATGAGGGGAGTGGAACGATTCTTCTGGTGGACATGGGTTCGCTTGCGTCCTTCAATGCTCAGATACAGCAAGATACGGGTATCCCTGTCCGAACAGTCGATATGGTCACGACTTCTTTAGTTTTAGAAACAGTACGTAAAGTGTCGGTGCTGGGAACAGATCTTGACTTGCTTTATGAATCCTTGAAGAATTTCCGAGGGTATGCTGAAGTCTCAAGTGGAAATGTTGCAGAAGCGGACGACAAACAACGAAAGGCCGTAGTGGCGATCTGTGCCTCAGGAGAGGGAACAGCACAACGAATCAAATCATTGATCGAGCGTGCAGTCAGTAAAAGACAAGAAGCTCAATTGGAAGTAATTGCTTTGTCCGTCGTTGATTTGAAAACTAAGCTACCAAAGATCCAAAAAAATTATCAAATCATTGCGACGACTGGGATTACGGACCCACATATCGATGCACCATTCATTCCTTTGGAAAGATTTATTGATCAAAACATTGAGGTGATTTTAGATCAATTATTGTTAGAGTCAGAGTTAGATGAAACCGAAGATGTTTTATTAAATGAAGAAACAGCCAAAAGTACATGTGTGTCATTTATCGCAGATAATTTTACATTTATCAATGGAGAAAAGTTAATCGATCCTCTCTGGAAATTTGCAGATGGGTTAATGGATTCAGCAAGCATTGATGTAAAAGAATACGGATTTATGATTAACCTTGTTCTACATGCGGCGGGAATGATTGAGCGTGTCATCTTAAATGAACCGCTCTCTTTAGAAAATCAAGATAATCGTTCGATTAAAAACGATCCGCTCTATGTTAAAATTGTTGAGCCACTAAATGATTTAGAAGAAAAGATCAAAGTGAAGTTTCCGTTAGAAGAAGTGTATTATCTATTGAAAATGATCACTAACCATTTGGAGAAAAAAGAATACACTAATGAAGATATATACAAAAACGATACACTAAAATAGTGTATCGTTTTTGTGTATTGTATAAGAAACCATTAAATTAAGCAGTGTATCTTTAAAAAGTTGGCACGGTTCTTGCTTTTAATAAAGTGTGCTTAACGGAAATACTTCCGACAGAAGTGGGAAGATGTTTTGAGTAGTGATTTAATAAAAAGGAGATTTACGAATGGATATTCGATTAGCACGTATAGATGATCGTTTGATCCATGGGCAAGTTGCAACTGTCTGGTCTAAATTGACTGGCGTTGAACGTATCATCGTCATAAGTGACGTAGTAGCGAAAGACAAGTTAAGAAAGTTTCTTTTAAAAGAAGCTGCTCCACCAGGGATCATGGCAAATGTTATCACTGTTGAAAAGATGATCCAGATCTTTGAGAGTGGACTCTTAGCGCGAACGAAAGTGATGCTTTTATTTACTAATCCTAAAGACGTTGAGAAAATTGTCCGAAGTGGTATCCGAATTGATTCTCTAAATATCGGGGGAATGAGTTTTTCTGAAGGGAAGACCATGATCACAAATTTTGTGTCCGTCGATCAACGAGATATCGAAGCCTTTCATTTTTTGGATGGCCAAGGTGTGGAGTTGGAGATTCGGAAGGTACCCGCTGATCGGAAAATCTTTTTAATGGAATTACTGGCCAAAGCCAAGAAAGCATAAAATTGTTGTTGCGTAACGGTCAAATGTATCTGTTGTAAAAGGCAAGCACTTATTTTTATTTTTGATTTTGTTACAACAAAAAGAAGTAGGAGGTATAAATATGGTAGGGATTATCCTAGCAAGTCATGGGCAATTTGCTGAAGGAATCTTACAGTCGGGTTCAATGATCTTTGGCGAACAAGAAAATGTCAAAGCTGTTGTTTTACAACCGAGTGAAGGTCCAGATGACTTGAGAGCCAAATTAGAAGAAGCAGTCGCTTCCTTCGATAACCAAGACGAAGTCTTATTCTTAGTTGATTTATGGGGCGGAACACCGTTCAATCAATCAAACACATTATTTGAAGAACACAAAGATAAGTGGGCAATCGTAAGTGGTTTGAACTTGCCTATGCTGATCGAAGCATATGCTTCACGTTTTTCAATGGAATCAGCACATGAAATTGCTGCTCATATCATTGAAACAGCAAAAGAAGGCGTGAAAGTCAAACCGGAAGAATTAGAACCAGTAGTAGAAACAAAAGCTGCGGCACAAGAAGCTGCACCTTCAGGAACACCTGGTAAGTTCACTTATGTTTTAGCACGTATTGATTCACGTTTGTTGCATGGACAAGTAGCAACTGCTTGGACAAAAACAACAAATCCAACACGGATCATCGTTGTATCTGATGCTGTAGCAAAAGATGAGTTACGTAAAAAATTGATCCAACAAGCTGCACCTCCTGGTGTAAAAGCACACGTTGTACCAGTTGAACAAATGATCAAACTTGCAAAAGATGATCAACACTTTGGCGGACAACGCGCATTGCTATTGTTTGAAAATCCTCAAGATGTCGTGCGTGCAGTTGAAGGTGGCGTACCATTAGAAACAGTGAACGTCGGATCAATGGCACATTCTCCAGGTAAAGTACAACCGAACAAAGTACTTGCTTTCAGTCAAGACGATATTGATTCATTCAATAAATTGAAAGAATCTGGCGTGAAATTCGATGTACGTAAAGTACCGAATGACTCTAAAGGAAACATGGATGAAATTTTGAAAAAAGCGCAAGAAGAACTAAAAAATCGTGCTTAATTAATTATCAGAAAAAATGGAGGATTACTATCATGGATTTAAATATTATTCAAGTGATCTTAGTCATCATCGTTGCATTTTTAGCTGGTATGGAAGGAATTCTTGATGAATTTCAATTCCATCAACCAGTTGTTGCATGTACGTTGATCGGCTTAGTAACTGGAAATCTAGTTCCTTGTCTTATCTTAGGTGGTACATTACAAATGATCGCTTTAGGTTGGGCAAATATCGGTGCCGCTGTCGCTCCCGATGCTGCATTAGCATCTGTTGCATCTGCAATTATTTTAGTTTTAGGTGGTCAAGGTTCAGCCGGCGTTTCTTCAGCAATCGCGATTGCTGTGCCACTTGCTGTTGCTGGTTTATTATTAACAATCATTTGTCGTACGATTGCGACAGCGTTTGTTCATTTGATGGATGCTGCTGCAAAAGATGGTAACTTTAGAAAAGTTGAATTATGGCATATTGTTGCAATTTGTATGCAAGGTGTTCGTATTGCGATCCCTGCTGGTTTGATCTTAGCTATTGGTGAAGGTCCAGTAAGAAGCTTGCTTGAATCTATGCCTGTTTGGTTGACAGACGGTTTAGCTATCGGTGGTGGAATGGTCGTTGCCGTAGGTTACGCAATGGTTATCAACATGATGGCTACAAAAGAAGTATGGCCATTCTTTGCAATCGGTTTTGTATTGGCAACTGTATCAGAAATCACTCTTATCGGTCTAGGCGCAATCGGTGTTGCTTTAGCTCTTATTTACTTGGCACTTTCTAAACAAGGTGGTTCAGGTAACGGCGGAAGCTCAAACACTGGTGACCCACTAGGCGATATCATCGATAACTATTAAAGGAGGCGTTCACGAAATGGCAGAAGAAAGAATTCAATTATCTAAAAAAGATCGTATTTCTGTTTGGTTGCGTTCGACTTTCCTTCAAGGATCATGGAACTACGAACGTATGCAAAATGGTGGTTGGGCATTCTCAATGATCCCAGCGATCAAAAAATTATATAAAACAAAAGAAGACCGTGCGGCTGCGTTGACTCGTCATTTAGAGTTCTTCAACACTCACCCATATGTTGCTTCACCAATTCTAGGGGTGACTCTTGCACTGGAAGAAGAACGTGCAAATGGCGCACCTGTTGATGATGTTGCGATTCAAGGGGTTAAGGTTGGTATGATGGGACCTTTAGCTGGTATCGGTGATCCAGTCTTCTGGTTTACAGTAAGACCAATCCTTGGAGCTCTAGCTGCTTCTCTAGCGATGGCTGGAAATATCTTAGGCCCAATCATTTATTTCGTCGCTTGGAATATCATCCGTATGGCATTTATGTGGTATACACAAGAATTCGGCTATAAAGCGGGTTCTAAAATCACAGAAGATTTATCTGGTGGTTTGTTGCAAGACATCACTAAAGGTGCTTCGATCTTAGGTATGTTCATCTTAGGTTCATTAGTTAACCGTTGGGTATCAATCGGCTTTGCGCCAGTAGTATCAAGCGTTAAACTTGACGAAGGTGCTTACATTGATTGGAGTAGTTTACCTGCAGGTGCAGAAGGTATCAAGAGTGCGTTGGAACAACAAGCAGCTGGACTTTCTCTATCTGACTACAAAGTAACAACATTACAAGACAACTTAGACAGCTTGATCCCTGGATTAGCTGCGTTGTTACTAACATTGTTCTGTATGTGGTTATTGAAGAAAAAAGTTTCACCAATCGTTATCATTCTTGGATTATTCGTAGTGGGTATTGTTTTCCACTTGATCGGATTAATGTAATCTAAGGCAATAAAAGACTAAATAAGCTGTGACAGAAATCAATCATTGATTTTTGTTGCAGCTTTTTTCATAGAATGCGACGAGACTTTACTTCAGCTTTCTTCTGATCGAATGGTGGACGATTGTGGAGAACCGTTTATTGGAGACAGTATCTATGCTCGAAAAGGTATACTATTTATGATAAGATGTCTTTGATATAGAAGTAAAAAACGTGAAATTAAAAGGATGGCTAAGCTGAACGAATAGCCAAATCATTGAAACGGTACGACTTCTAAGTACTGTAACTTTAGATTGATTAGAAATGGAGTGCTTGAAATGGTACAATCCCTGAATACAAAAGTTGACTTAACGATGAATGCGACATCTTATCTAGGTGTGGCAGAATATGGGAAGATCATGATTGGTGATAAAGGTTTTGAATTTTACAATGATCGTGATGCGCGGAAATTCGTCCAGATCCCATGGGAAGAGGTAGATGTCGTGATTGCCTCTGTGATGTTCAAAGGAAAATGGATTCCACGTTTTGCGATTCGCACAAAGAAAAACGGAACTTATTCATTTTCTGCAAAGCATCCCAAGGAAGTTTTGCGAGCAGTCCGTAAGTATGTTGATCCAAGTCACATGGTTCGCTCTTTAAGTTTGATCGACGTAGTCAAGCGAGGCGTGATCGGTATTTTCAAGCGTAAATGATTTGTAGTTAGCCCTCATCGTTTGCCTGCTATTTATTTCTTATGATAAAATTAAAGAGTAAAGAGGGAGGTTATACGATGAGTTGGTTATGGACATTGATTGTTGGTGCAATCATTGGAGCGATTGCTGGAGCAATCACAAGTAAAGGAAATTCAATGGGATGCATCACAAATATTATTGCTGGTTTGATTGGTTCAACGATCGGTCAAGCGATTTTTGGCAACTGGGGACCAAGCGCTGCTGGTATGGCACTTATTCCATCTATTTTAGGGGCAGTGATCTTAGTTGCAGTTGTCTCATTTTTCTTTGGTAAAAGATCTTAGAAATGAAAGTCTAAAGCGTTTTGACTTGAGGGAAAAGCTCAAGCCAAAACGCTTTGTTCGTTTCTATTGAAGGAATTTATCTTTCCTATGCCTTTAAAAAAGAAAGTTTGCTATAATGATAAAAAGAGTGCAAAGAAAGAAGGAATTTACACATGATGTTACGAGTAGAAAAGTTACGCAAAAAAATGCGAGAAGCGAATCTAGATTCATTTTTAGTGACAAGTCCTTACAATCTCCGCTATTTGACTAATTTTACAGGAACGACTGGGTTAGCGGTCATCACATTAGAGAAAGCCTTCTTTATTACGGACTTCCGTTATACAGAACAAGCAGCTGCGCAAGCGCAAGGTTTTGAGATCATCAAAAATGTCGCGCCGATTTTTGAGGAAGTCGCTGATTTGACTCGAAAAGAAGGATTGAAGAATCTAGCATTTGAAGAACGTACAGTTTCATTTTTAGAGTATTCAGTATTGGAAGAATTACTGGATGCAGAGTTGATCCCAGTTTCTGACATGATCGAAGAATTACGGGAAGTAAAAGATGAAGATGAATTAGTGATCATTGAAAAAGCTTGTAGCATCGCTGATATGGCTTATGATCATATCCTTAAAATGATCCAACCAGGGATGACAGAGATCGAGGTCGCGAATCAATTAGATTTCTATATGCGTTCACTAGGTGCATCAGGTGTGTCTTTTGAAACCATCGTGGCAAGTGGTGTTCGTTCAGCAATGCCACACGGAGTGGCTAGCCAAAAGATCATTGAACAAGGTGATATGATCACGATCGATTTTGGTTGCTATTATGAAGGATACGTTTCTGACATGACACGTACGTTTGCAATCGGCGATCCTGGAGAACAATTGAAAGAAATCTATCAAATCGTTTTAGATGCCCAATTGGCAGTTCTAGAAGCAGCGAAACCTGGAGTGACAGGTATCCAACTGGATGCAGTAGCAAGAGACTACATCAGCAAATACGGCTATGGAGAAGCATTTGGCCACTCCACTGGACATGGTATCGGCTTAGAGATCCATGAAGGTCCTAATGTATCTGCGCGAGCAGAGAAACCATTTGTTGTGGGCAATGTCATTACGGATGAACCAGGAATCTACTTACCAGGAATCGGTGGCGTCCGGATCGAAGATGACTTATTGATCACTGCTGAAGGAAACCGGGTATTGACTCACTCACCAAAAGAATTGATCATTTTGTGATAATCAGCGTTTTTCAATAAATGTAAATGTCAAAACTCAGACTTTGTTATAGAAAATGGGCTCATTTAATGATACACTATAAGAGAAATCAAGCGATTGTAAACGGCGCGTTTTTTCACGCATGACTGATTTACAGGCGACAGTTTTCCTAGGTACATGACTTCGCTTTTTGAAGTGAAAGATGTATGTAGGCAAAAGGAGGAATAAATAAAAATGGCAGACGAAAAAAACTTAGTCTTACATGCTAATCAAGATTTAGGAGAAATCGTGATTGCACCAGAAGTGATCGAAGTCATTATCGGTATTGCAGCTTCTAAAGTCGAAGGGGTCTACGGAATGCGTGGGACTTTTGCTAGCAATGTCACAGAATTGCTAGGTCGCGCAGCGCATGGTAAAGGTGTATATTTAGTCAATGACGAAGAAGGTTTGAAAGTTGACTTATATTGTTATTTAGAATATGGCGTATCAGTACCAAAAGTAGCGATGGAAATGCAGGATCGTGTTCACCAAGAAGTACTTTTCATGACCGACATTGCATTAGCTGAAGTCAATATCCATGTCGTAGCAGTTGTACCAGAAAAATTGGAACAACCAGCAATCGATGAACTTTTTGAGGACGAAGAGGAAGAAAATGAATAAAGAGTTATCAAGACACGAGATCCGCGAGATGGCATTACAGGCATTGTTCCCATTAGATTTTAACACTGATCTGACAAAAGAAGATGCAATTTTCAATGCGATCGAGTTGGACCATCAAGAGATGATCAATGAAGAGCAATCAGAATTTGTTCCAGTATATCTAGACACACTAGTTGGTGGCGTCTGTGCAAAAAAAGCATCGTTAGACACGATCATCGAAAAGCATTTAAAAAATAATTGGCGGATCAACCGCATTTCCAAAATGGATCTGATAATTTTAAGAATCGCGATTTTCGAAATGATGTACGTGGATGACGTGCCTGCAACTGTTGCATTGAATGAAGCAATCGAGTTAGCTAAAACATTCAGTGACGACCGTTCACGTAAGTTTGTAAATGGTATGTTATCGAATGTGTTAAAAGAATTAGAAGCTGGGGCGTAAGTCCTAGCTTTTTTCTATGATAGTTAGTAAATCTGGTTATGTTACAAGTGGTTTATATGGTAGAATGAAAGCAAAAATATCTGGGAGTGATCGTATGTCAGAATTGATGAATGGAAAAGAATTAGCAGAAAAAATGCAAGCAGAACTTGCGTTAAAAGTAAAAGAGCTTAACGAACGACAGATCAATCCCGGATTAGTTGTTTTATTAGTTGGAGAAAATCCAGCAAGTCAAGTCTATGTTCGTAACAAAGAACGAGTTGCGAATCAATTAGGTATTTATTCAAAAGTAGAGCGTTATAGTCAAAAAATCTCCGAAGATGAGCTTCTAAATGAAATTGAAAAATATAACAATGATCCACGCTTCCATGGGATCCTTGTGCAATTGCCTTTACCAAAACATATTGATGAAGAGAAAGTGTTATTAGCAATCGATCCTAAAAAAGATGTTGATGGTTTCCATCCATTTAATCTAGGACGTCTATTTGCAGGGAATCCTGATAAGATTCCTTGTACGCCTTATGGGATCATGAAGATGTTTGGAGCATATGATATTGATTTGACTGGCAAGCGTGCAGTAGTGATCGGTCGCAGTAATATTGTCGGTAAACCCATGGCGCAACTTTTGTTGATGGCTGATGCGACAGTCACCATTGCTCATTCAAAAACGAAAGACCTTCCAGCGTTAACTCGTGAAGCAGATATACTCGTAGTAGCGATCGGGCGTGGCCATTTTGTAACAAAAGACTTCGTCAAACCAGGTGCGGTAGTTGTCGATGTGGGGATGAATCGGGATGAGGATGGAAAACTGATCGGTGATGTCAAATTCGATGAAGTCGCTCCTCTTGCAAGCTATATCACGCCTGTCCCTAAGGGAGTAGGTCCAATGACGATCACGATGTTGATGGCACAAACGGTCCAATCAGCTGAAGCAGAGCGAGGAGAGTTATGACGCAAGAATATTTAACAGTTACCACCTTAACCAAATATTTGAAACGAAAATTTGAAGCAGATCCATATCTGGAAAGAGTTTATCTAACTGGCGAAATCTCGAATTTCCGTATGCGAGCGAATGCGCATCAATATTTCAGTTTAAAAGATGATCATGCAAAAATCTCTGCGATCATGTTCAAAGGTGCTTTCCAAAAGTTACGTTTTCAACCAAAAGAGGGCATGAAAGTGTTGGTGATCGGTCGGATCTCCCTTTACGAGGCCAGCGGTTCTTATCAAATTTACGTGGAACATATGGAGCCTGATGGCGTCGGTGCGTTATATCAAGAGCTAGAAGAACGAAAAGAGAAATTGATGAAAGAAGGTCTATTTGCTGGACCTAAAAAGGCATTGCCGAGATTTCCAAAACGCATCGCCGTTTTAACAAGTCCTAGTGGTGCGGTCATTCGTGATATTATCACGACGGTCAAACGCCGTTACCCAATCGCGCAACTTGTTTTGTTCCCAACTGTTGTGCAAGGAAACCAAGCAGCAGATGATGTCGTCCGCAATATCCAACGCGTTGAAGCGTTAGGAAATTTCGATACAATGATCATCGGACGTGGTGGTGGGTCGATCGAGGATCTTTGGCCTTTCAATGAAGAACGGGTGGCTCGTGCGATTTATCAAGCAAAAACACCGAGCATCTCTTCTGTCGGTCATGAGACAGATACGACGATTGCTGACTTAGTGGCTGATGTTCGAGCAGCGACACCGACGGCAGCAGCTGAGTTGGCTGTTCCAGTATTATCGGAAGAGTTGATGCGGATCAAGGAAAGACAAGCCCGCTTAGAGCAAGGGTTTTTACGCCAAATCCAACGAAAACAAGAGCGGTTTGCCCGCTCAAGACAATCCTATGTCTTTCGCCAACCTGAACGACTTTATGAGGGACAAACGATCAAGCTAGATCAATTGCGGCAACGCTTGTATCAAGCAACGCAACAAATTTACCATGCGAAAGAAAAACAAACCATGACTTTAAGTCATCAGTTGCAACAAGTTGCACCAATTTATCGAGTGAAATCAGCCAAGCAAGAAACAAGCTACTTAGAAAAACGACTAGAAGAAAAAATGTACCAATATATGCAACAACAGCAACAAAAGTTTCAACAGACGGTTCAATCACTTGATTTACTTAGTCCTTTAAAAATCATGGGTAGAGGGTATAGCTACACCACGTTGCATGATCAGGTGGCAAAAAGTGTCGATGAGATCCAAGTCGGTGATGAGTTAGTCATTCATTATGCAGATGGACAGGTCAAAGGCAAAGTGGAACAGATCAAAAAGGAGACAGAATAAGATGGCAAATCCAACATTTGAAGAATCATTGCAAGAATTAGAAAAAATCGTCATGCAATTAGAGCAAGGAGACGTTCCATTAGAATCAGCGTTAGATGCGTTCAAAAGAGGAATGGAATTAAGTAAGCAATGTCAAGATACTCTTTCTAAAGCAGAAGAAACCCTTACAAAAATGATGACTGAGACGAATGAAGAGATCACTTTTGACGAGAAAGAGGGGACACAATGAAACTAACCGATTTTTCTGCGACTCACCTTCCTTTGGTAGAAGAAGAAATGGTTTCTTTCATTACGGAATATACTTCGGATGTACGCTTGAAAGAAAGTATGATCTATTCGATCCATGCAGGAGGAAAAAGAATCCGCCCACTTGCTTTATTAGCAACCGTGGCTTCTTTTGATGCCAAGATCGATGCTTCAGCTTATCAAGTAGCAGCAGCATTAGAGATGATCCATACGTATTCATTGATCCATGATGATCTTCCAGCAATGGATAACGATGACTTGCGTCGAGGAAAACCAACCAACCATAAAGTCTATGGGGAGGCAATCGCAATTTTAGCAGGGGATGGATTATTGACGGGTGCCTTCCAGTTGATCAGCATGACCCACTTAGCGAACTCACCAAAATTGTTATTATTGCAACAATTGGCTGTTAGTGCTGGAACACAAGGCATGGTTGCAGGCCAAGCGGCAGATATCCAAGGGGAAACGAAAGATTTGGCGCTAGAAGAACTAGCATTGATCCATGAACGAAAGACTGGACGTTTGATACGTTATGCTTTGCTAGCAGGTGGGATTTTAGCAGAACAACCAGAAGAAGTTTTGGTACAATTACAACAAATTGCCGCTCATCTTGGGTTAGCTTTTCAGATCCGTGATGATTTATTGGATGTGACTAGTACGACAGAAGCATTAGGGAAAACAGCTGGCAAGGATGAACGAGCGGATAAAAATACGTATCCACGCTTATTAGGGATCGAGCAGACAAGAGCTGCGTTGCAACGAGAAATCCATTCCGCCAATAGGATCATTGCCGAGTTAGAACAAGAAGTTTGTTCATTTGATGGAGAGATTCTTCGTCAGTTGGTCAAACGATTTGATGAGAAGTGAGGAAGAGGATGGAAAAAGAACGAGTAGATGTATTAGCCGTCAAACAAGGGCTATTTGAAACAAGGGAACAAGCAAAACGTTCCGTGATGGCAGGGTTGATCTATAATGAAAAAAATGAACGTTTTGATAAACCAGGAGAAAAAATCCCCGTTAGTAGTGAATTAAAAGTCAAAGGGAAAAAATTGCCGTATGTTTCTCGTGGTGGGTTGAAACTAGAAAAAGCATTAAAACAATTTGATCTAACAGTCAAAGATAAAGTATTGCTTGATATTGGGGCATCCACGGGAGGGTTTACCGATGCTGCCTTACAAAATGGAGCAAAAATGAGCTATGCCTTAGATGTAGGCTACAATCAGTTAGCATGGAAAATCAGACAAGATCCAAAAGTGGTCGTGATGGAACGTGTTAACTTTCGTTATGCAAAACCTGAAGACTTTGATCAAGGTGTACCAGAAGTCGCTGTCATTGATGTATCATTCATCTCTTTGAAGCTGATGCTACCGCCATTACATGCAATTTTGAAGCCAGAGGGTGAAGTAATTGCATTGATCAAACCACAATTTGAAGCAGGTAGAGAAGCGGTCGGTAAAAATGGCATTGTTCGAGAAGCAACAACCCATCAACAAGTCATCGAACAAATTTTGACGTTTGCCACAGAGCAAGGGTTTGATGTATTAGATCTAAGTTACTCTCCTATTACAGGTGGAGAAGGAAATATTGAATTTTTAGCGCACTTAAAAAAAGTATCAGATAAAGGAACAATCTATGCGAACGTTGATCCAGCTCACATTGTTGAAATGGCTCATGAACAATTCACGCATAAGCGGTAGTCTGGAAATTGACAAAAAAGACTATGAGTTCTTCTTTATTAAGCGCTTAAAATAAGCTATCATTGAAAGAAGAAGGATTGGTGAAGGAGCGGATTGAGCATGAGAAAAAAAGATCGACATCGTTTGATTACTCGATTACTAAATGAACAAGATATACGTAAACAAGAAGAATTTGTTGAAATATTAAAAAATAAAGGGATTTCTGTTACACAAGCAACGATCTCAAGAGATATCAAAGAGCTTAAATTGATCAAAGTTCCCGCAGTTGATGGTGGCTATCGCTATAGTCTGCCTGCTGAAACAAGTGAAGATGTGAGCACAAAGCTAGAAAAACTATTGAAGGACGCATTTGTAGCAGTTGACCAGATGGAAAAATTTGTTATTTTAAAGACTTTGCCGGGCAATGCTTCTGCAGCTGCAAATTTAATCGATAAACGTTACAAAAAAGAATTATTCTCGATTATCAACGATGATGACAATGTGTTGATGATCACACGATTGGAAGAAGATGCTGTTCAATTAAAGAAAGATTTTCTGCATTACCTTTAATCTAAGGAGTGATTGCAATGCTACAAGAAATCAGTATCACCAATTTTGCGATTATTCCTGAATTGCGTTTGTCGTTTCATGAAGGAATGACAGCATTAACAGGAGAAACCGGAGCCGGTAAGTCAATTATTATTGATGCTTTGGGCTTATTAGCAGGTGGTCGCGGATCAAGTGATTATATTCGTCAAGGTGCCGATAAATGTATTCTGGAAGGGTTGTTTGAATGGCCTAAACAAGAAGGTTTTGAAGCTTTGATGGAAGAGTTAGGGATTGAGTCCGATGGTTCAAATCTGATCGTCCGTAGAGATATGTCTTTAGCAGGTAAGAATGTTTGTCGAGTGAATGGACATATCGTGACATTAGCGAATTTACGACGCGTAGGTAGTTATTTAGTGGATATCCAAGGTCAAAATGAACATCAGGAACTATTACAACCTGAATCACATCTTGTGTTACTTGATCGTTTTGGAGACTCGACATTCCAACAGAAAAAAAGAGCGTACCAAGAAGCCTATCAAGCGTATCGTGAACTTGAAAGAAAAGTACGTAAGATCCAACAAAACGAAAAAAACTATGTCCAACGTATCGATATGTTGAATTTCCAACAAGAAGAAATCGCAGCCGCCCAATTAGAAGTTGGTGAAGAAGAAAAACTTCGAGAAGAGCGCGATAAATTAAGTAATTATCAAAAAATCGTCGATGGTTTAGCTACTGCTTATGGGGCGCTCAGTGAAGGTGAACAAAGTAGTCTTGATGGGGTGGGAATGGCTGTTTCCGAGATCCAAAGTATTGCCCACCTTGATTCAGAGTATGAAGCAATTTTTGATAATATCCAGAGTGCCTATTATTTATTGCAAGATGCAGTAGGGGACATGAGCAGGCAAATCGATCTGCTTGAACTGGATGAGAATCGTTTGGAAGAAGTGACGCAACGCATGGAAACGATTCGCCAATTGAAGCGTAAATATGGCGATTCAGTTGAAGCTATCTTAGCCTACTATGAAGAAATCACAGAAGAATTGGATTCATCTGATTTTACAGAAGGTCAACTTGATAAAATGAAGAATGAACTGACTCAAAAAGAAGAGTGGGCGTTTCAATGTGCAGAAGAACTCCATCAAGCAAGAAAAGCGATCGCCAGTGACTTAGAACAGTCGATTCTGCGTGAATTAAAGAGTCTTTATATGGAAAACACCGAATTTGAAGTTCGTTTTTCAACGCAAGCAAATGGACGCTTAGATGAGCAAGGTTTTGATATTGTCGAATTTTATATCACGACAAATCCTGGAGAACCATTGAAGCCACTAGTCAAGGTAGCATCAGGTGGGGAATTGTCACGAGTATTACTTGCTCTGAAAACCATTTTTTCTTCGGAACAAGGTGTGACTAGTATCATTTTTGACGAAGTTGATACTGGTGTTAGTGGCAGAGTGGCACAAGCCATTGCGGATAAAATATTGAAAATATCCAAATATTCCCAAGTACTTTGTATCACGCATCTTCCTCAAGTGGCGGCGGTAGCGGATTATCAATATTACATTGTAAAAGAAGTCGTCGGCGGAAGAACACAAACATCCGTCGCCGAATTAGCTGCAGCTGAAAGAGAAAATGAAATCGCACGAATGTTAGCGGGAAGTGAAATCACGCCTTTAACGATCGAACACGCCAAAGAGTTGTTACGTTTGGCGAAAAAATAAATAAAAAATAAAAATCACCCTTTGCCTACATTGGCTAGGGTGATTTTATTTTGCTTTTTAGGGAATAGAGGTAAAAAAACAGTTGAAATCTTTCCCGACAGAAAAAGTAATTAGTTATTTTTATATTGTATTTTATTATATTTTTTTTTGATTTTGAGAATGAAATTTGTAAATCCAAAAGCTGTCGATAGTCAATCAATAGTTAATTCGCTTACAAAGTCCTATCATTTTTTAATCATAAAAATTTTGTTTAATGACAAAAAGATAAAGTCAGTAGTAATGTTTTCCCAGATTTTGATTATGTTTGAAAAAAAGCACTACACATAAATTAGTTTAAACGTATGATTATTGAAAATAATTCTTTTTTGAACGCTAAGAACAGATACTTGAGGTTAGTAGGAAAAGGATGTCATAAATAGTCTAAAGTATTTCTGTAAATAAACAAGAAATATTATCTGTGTAACTACTACGGATAAAAGATAGGTTTGTAAGAATGTAATAGATTAGTAAATGAATAACACGAATATTCTTAGATCAATAAAAGCTATCATTGATTCGCTTAAAGTATTGTATTAAAAGTATCGTCATATCGTCTATGTAAATGATTCGTTTCCGCTGGTGATTTATTTGTTATAGAAATAGCAAACTCAATGATTATTGTTCGTTGTTTTTGTCCAAATGGTGGTTATGTCGTATTTTTACTCATAGAGAATACCTACAAGAAAGGGAGGAAGGGACAATTCATCTAAAATTTTTTTGTAAATGGGTGATTTAGGAACATCCACTTTTAGAAGTTTCCTAAGAGAAAGGATTGGAACAAAACAAATACATAAAAATGCGAGGAGTGTAAGATATGCCAATAATTGATTTCAGATAATCAGGTGGAAAGTTCATTAATCGAATGCATGACGCTAATAAGACAAATACTCAAGAAGATTTGAGTAGATTAGCTGTTCGGACAGGAAATGAATCCCTAAATGTGAGAGCAAACCCAATTATTTCTTATCTTTATTATTCGACAGGTATTCTTCAAAATATAACACTACAGCCGATAAATCAAAGGAATGATCGAATTGTAGGAAATGCAAGCACCTCATTTGGAGAAAGAAATCAAGAAAATCCTTCGTTTGATTTAAATACTAGAGCAAATGCAACTCAAAGATATCGTAATGTATTACAGAGCATTCCCCAAGTCAGTATAGATCAAAGAGTTACAGCGCCAAATGAGCTAGCTAATATGACAGGTACGCTTCCTAAACAATTTAATAGTGAGTATGTTTCTAAAAAGAAATTGAAATTTAAACGTAAAGAATCTAGTGAACATAAGGGCAATACATCTCGCAATACAAGTGATGTAATGCAACAATCCCTAAATGAAAGTAGACAGATCAATCCAAGACATCACCGAGCGCTCTCCAAAAAATCCTCCTATTTAATTAAGAAAGTCACAAGTGAGTTACATGATCAGAGAGTAAAAATTCTGAATAGTATTCAAAAAGATGAAATGTTTAAGTCTGAAGTAAGATCATCCAACCAAGAGCAAACATCCCAAACAAAAGACAATGAGCTAACGAATAATGGGAATACTTCCTGGCAAGAAGAAAAGTTTCACTTGTCACAGGAAGGTGTAGATTCAATTAAGAAAGATACAAGTGAACTACATGATCAGGAAGTAAAAAGTCCGAATACTATTCAAAAAGATGAGACTTCTTTTGTTTATAAAATCCCTAAGTTTGAAGCAAGAACATCCAAGCGAAATCAGGAAACAGACTCTCGTAATCGAACAACCAATATGGAAAATCAGGGAATGACAAAGAAATTTGTACAAGGTTCTCAGCAAGCCTCTTCATCCCAAACAAAAGATAGTCCAAATTCAGATTTTAGATTGCGAGAAGAAAATGAGTCAACAAGCACTGGAATAGCGTCATGGCAAAAAGGAAAGTATCACTTGTCACAGGAAGGTGTAGATACAACTCAGAAATCGACGATTGAACTACAGGATAAGGTAATACAAAGTTTGAAGAGTATTCAAAATGATGACATATCTAAGTTTGAAGCAAGACCATCCAAGCGAAATCAGGGAACAGACTCACGTAATCGGACAATCTATATGGAAAAACAGAGAATGACAAAGGAATTTGTAGAAGGTTTACAGCAAGCCACTTCATCCCAAACAAAAGATAATCCGAATTCAGAGGTCAGTTTTACAACGCATGGAGAAAAAGAAATTGACACAGTTAAACTGCGCAATCTCAATGATAATCCTGTATTTGAAGCAAGAAATGTAAGAGGTGAAAACGAAGAAAGCTTAACACACGGTATAGGAGAAAGTCTAATCAAGTTCGGAGAGCAAGCATACCCTTATCGTTCTAAGGCTGAAATATATTAACAGGCGATTCCTACGCAACTGTCTCAAAATAAATCACAGGATCTGTATAACAGCTTGGCGAATCAAAAAACTATTGATTTAAAAGATACGCGGACAGGTGAATATATTTTAAAAATGATAGAATCATCGGATGGACAGAATTTCCCCGCAGAATTGAAGGATTTTTTGAAAGATTTACAGCAAGCTCCTTCATCCCAGACAAAAGACATTCCAATTCCAGAGTTTAGATTGAGAGAAGAACATCATATAGCAAGCAATGGGATCGATTCCTGGCAAAAAGAAAAGTCTCATTTGTCACAGGAAAGTTTAGAACCAAATAAGAAAGAGTCAAGGGAACTATATGATCAGTTGGTACACGGCACGAGTAGCATAAAAAGAGATGAGACTTCTTTTGTTTATGGAATGCCTAAATTTGAAGCCAGATCATCCAAGGGGGATCAGAGAGCAGAATCACTCGATCGGCTAACGAATATAGAGAATCTAGGAATCTTTAAGAAGTTTTCAGATGGGCTAAGCATCGATAAATTTTCGTCAGCCAAAGCAAAAAACGACATTGATAAAAACCTACAAACGTTTATTGAAAAACAAAACGGAAATAAGCCAAGGTTATCTGTGCTTGTAGGGAATGCTAAAGTAAAAAGTCAAAATATAATTAATCAAGAAAAACAGCGTCCAAGAGCAAATCGAAAAGAACCAAGTTTGAGCATATAGTTAATTGAAGACAATAAAAAGATGACTAAAAAATTAGGATAGTAGTACTTTTCTACCACAAACGTTATCAAGGCTAATGGGAAAACAGAATGTTGACTACGGTAAATAATGAATGCCAATTAAATAAATAGAAGGAGTGAAAGGGATGCCAGGAGAAAATCATAACGAGAGAATAGGACGATTCAACAACAGTGTTATAGACAAGCAAGATCCGCATGGGTTAGAGCGTGAGTTAAGGGCTCTGAGTAATCAAAGAAGATTTCATCTGAATAGAGGAAAATTTTCTGCTTTCACGGGAGCGGTATACGCAACCAGTGTGTTAAATATGTTAACACCAGTGGTTGCGCATGGCCCTAATCGATTGAATGTACCAAAAGAAAAAAACAACGAAATGAAAAGAACTTCCGAACAATCAATGGATTATCTACGTACCTTCAACATCACAGCTAGTCATACACAGAGCAATAACGTTTCCCCTCACAACATGACAATTGATTTAAAAAATACACTTAACCACTGGGACGTTGAACTTAACAATTTAATGGTTTCAAATAAAAAGGATATTAATAAAAATGTTCATCAGAGACCACGAAGAACACTAAATCAGCGAAGCCAATTTAGAAATCTTACAGCAGAAAATGCTGCAGAACAAATTAAAAATACTTTGAAAGGTTTTGTTGAGGAAATCCAGAAGCCCCCGACGTCGGTTGGAGCAGCAAACCTATCTTTAGAGGAAATCCAGAAGCCCCCGACAGCGGTTGGACAAGTAAATCTACCATTTGGGGAAGCCCAGAAGCCTCAAACAGCGATTGAACCAGTTAAAAAAACGTTTGAGGAAATGTACACGCCTAGCACAGCACTTGAACGATTGGATCACCCTCCCAAGATAAACGAGGCATTTTGGGATAAAGTAACTAAAGTCTTTACTGATTTTTTCAGGCAATATGAAATAGCTACTGATAGAGGTGGTGGGCAAGGAGCAAAGGATCAATCCATGTTGTCCTATGTTTCAAATTTGATGTCTTTTGCATTACCTGATCTCCAATTATTTACTATTAACCTAGGGAAAGCAAATAAATACAATATATCACCCCAATCGTTTGATCAACCTACTTCCTCTGACCATAGTTTGGGACAAGAAAATTTTGCAACTCAAATTTTGGATGCAACAAAAACACTAATCAATGTGTTTACGAATCATGATTTATCCAAAAGCTTATCGAAGGATATAGCAAGTTACAAAAACCTCAGGGATGAGCAAAATTCAGGGCTTACGCAAGAAGCGAAGATTTCAAGCCAATACAATCAACGCCAATTTGATTTCTCAGCCTGGAATGAGCAATTTTAAAAATACTGAGGTAATTCTTCATCCTCAGGCTACTGATACCCCGGTTCCAAGTAAGAAAGAATTGGAACAGGAGTACTTAAAAAGAAGAAGACGGATGATAAAGGAATGGGATGAGCCAGATAGAGTGAAGAATCAAAGAGGAATGTCCGCAGATCGCGAAAATTCACATCTGGCAAACAGTGTGGAAAGAATGACGACTAATAAAGAAGTGGGGCTTAATATCAGAAAAAGCAAAAAGAAGGAAGTAATCAAGTAAGATTCGAACAAGTGGGTCATTCAACACGGTCGGGGGCTGGAGTTCGAAATGAAAACAAGAAAAGTTTTTCGATGCTAACAAGTGATGCGAGAGTAAAAGCCAACATAAAAATATATCGAATCAAGTAAGACAGCAACCAAGAACAAACAAAAAAGAGGTTAGTTTAAGTATGTAGTAACCAATGTGACAGGCTCTTGATGATAATAATTAATAACAGGAAATGGAGGTTACGCCAAATTTGGCGCAACCTCCATTATTTTTACATGACACTGATTACAGCAGTTAGAACGACTGAACCGATTGTCAAAATCAACATTGTCCAAATCACTAATTTTGTGACTTTCGCAAAAGTGCTTGTTTGTTTTTTTTCTCGCATCGTGATTACCTCGATTTATTATTGTTAAGTTGATTTTACATGCTTTTCATTGATTCTACAAGAGGGCATCTCTATAAAAACTTACCTTTTTTCAAATAATAAGTGGTCAGAAGTGAAATGATCACGGTCAATAGTATCAACCAAAGAAAAGCATCATCCCTTTCGGCAATTGGTAGTTTAATATTCATACCGTAAATACTTCCAATGATTGTTGGAATCGTTAAGATAATCGTTAAAGAAGTTAAAATTTTCATAATATTATTTAAGTTGTTTGAAATGATGGCAGAGAATGTTTGGTTCATCTGTTCGACAAGCTTTAAGCGGATACGAGCGGTGGTCTTTGCTTGTTCTGTTTCGATAATCACGTCTCTGAGGTGATTCATCATCGCGTGATTATTTTTTACCGATTGGTTCTCGGCTAGTTGTTGTAACGCTTCAAGATTCGAAGCAGTCGCTTCTTTGAAATAAACCAAGCTTTTTTGGATATCCATGATTTGATACAATTGCTTATTTTCAGTTGAGACTTTTAGTTGTGTCTCCAACAGATCACATTGGGCAAGTAAGGTAGAAAGATAAGTGTTATAGGACTGAGTGATCTGCCAAAGTAACTGCATAAAAATATTTAGAGTGGTCGAAAGATCGTTTCTTTGAAACGTTTGATGAAAGACTTTTTTCAAAAAAAGTGGTTCGTGATTCGTAATTGTGATAAGCTTCTTTTTGGGCGTGAGAATAATCGAAAACGGATAAGTATCTACTTGGAAATATCCGCTAGGACTTGTTTTTGGAAAAGGGTATTGTAATAATACCAATGCTGGTTTTGTCAGCTTTTCTTGATTAAATTCTTCTACCCTGGAGTTTTCTGCATCGTCTAAGACAGACGTGAGGTAATCTTTAGGTATTTGGAACTGTTTGATCAATTGATTGATTTCTTCTTCTGTGGGTCGCTCGACACAATACCAAATGGTTTCAGCCGTTTCTTCCATTGAATCAACCAATTTCTGGTCTTCAAGTGTAAAATACTTTATCATTGGGAACCTCCTCAATACTTCTTCCTTCTATTATAACCAATTCTTGAAAAGAACACATTGAAAGAGACTACCCACTGATCATCAATCTTGATTTGTCAAAAAAACGGCTGCAACAACATAATAAAACAGTATAAATTTAAACTAAATGAAATCGTTGTGTAAACTAAATTACGTATACTGAACGCAACGATAAAAAAGGAGATTTGTCGAATGGGTAGTTTTTCACCACTTGTATTGTTTTGGTACATCTTTCCGGCAATCGTGATTTTTGGTTGTCAATTTCTAGTAAAAATATTTGCATTGACTCGGCGTTTCAAAGTCAAAGCACCTGATTTAGCCGTTCCTTTTTTGTGGGGAGGCATCCATGCATTGTCTCGTAATACCGATACGTCTTCATTTTTGCCCTTTTTATTGATCACTATCCTTTTAATGGCAATCTGTATCGCGTTATTCCAAGCTTATTATTATGACGAACTTGTGTATTCACGTTATTTCAAAATGACTTGGCGTCTTACTTTTTTGGTAACCTTAGTCATGTATATCGTTTTGATCGTCCTAAACATCCTTTCGTTTCTCTAGTATGGCGCAATCAGGCTGTTAAAAGACTTTAAAAAATCTTTTATCAGCTTGATTGTTAAAATTTTTTTTACTAATCAAAAAGTTATTCTCAGATTTCCCATAAAAGGTGGTAGAAAGTGGGGGATTGTGGTAGACTGATTTTAGTTAGTGGAGGATTGGGGGTAGTTTCGATGTTAATGGGCGAATTTCGGCATAATATTGATGCAAAAGGTCGCTTGATCGTGCCTTCAAAACTGCGTGAAGAATTAGGCGAACAATTCGTGTTGACTCGTGGATTAGATGGTTGTCTTTTTGGCTATCCGATGAGCGAATGGAACGAATTAGAGTCGAAACTCAATGATATGCCTCTAGCAAAGAAAGACGCTAGAACCTTTGTCCGTTTTTTCTACTCAGCAGCTACAGAATGTGAGTTGGACAAGCAAGGACGTATCAATATCCCTAATACATTAAGAAACTACGCAACTATAACGAAAGAGTGTGTCATTGTTGGAGTGTCAAACCGGATCGAAATTTGGGATGAAGCCAAATGGCAAGAATTTTCAGAAGCTGCGGAAGAAAACTTCAATGAAATCGCTGAAAATATGATTGATTTCGGATTATAAGAAATAGGAAGAGGCTGACCAATGACTGAAACATTTCAACACTATACAGTCATGTTAAAAGAAACGGTAGATGGACTTGCAATCAAACCGAACGGAATTTATGTGGACTGTACACTCGGTGGGGCCGGACATAGCGAATACTTATTAAGCCAATTGAATACAGAGGGTCATCTTTATGCATTTGATCAAGATCAGATCGCAATCGATCACGCAAAAATCCGTTTGGCTGAGTATGTCGAAAAAGGTATGGTCACTTTTATCAAAGCAAATTTCCGTGAGCTTGAAGAGCGATTGACTGAATACGTACCTAAGGTCGATGGGATATTTTACGACTTAGGCGTATCTTCGCCACAGTTAGACGAAGCAGAACGTGGATTCAGTTATCATCAAGATGCGCCTTTGGATATGCGAATGGATCAATCGGCACCTTTGTCAGCATATCATGTGATCAACGAATATCCTTACAACGAATTAGTAAAGATCTTCTTTCGTTATGGAGAAGAAAAATTTTCAAAACAAATTGCCAGAGAAATTGAACGGGTGAGAAAAGATCATCCGATTGAAACAACCGGGGAATTAGTAGAAATCATCAAACAGGTGATTCCTGCCCCAGCAAGACGAAAAGGCGGTCATCCTGCAAAACGCATTTTTCAAGCTGTGCGAATTGCAGTCAATGATGAGCTAGGTGCGGAGCAAGCCTCCTTAGAGCAAGCAATCCGCTTATTGAAGGTCGGTGGCCGGCTCAGTGTGATCACTTTCCACTCATTAGAAGATCGGATCGTCAAAAACATGTTCAAAGAATATAGTACGATCAAAGATTTACCACCAGGGTTGCCGGTCGTACCTGATGAGTTCCAACCTGAATTAAAAGTGATAACGAGAAAACCGATGTTACCATCTGAAGAAGAAGTGGCAGAAAACAATCGTTCTCGTAGTGCAAAATTGCGTATCGCTGAAAAAATACGAGAGAAAGAGGAGTAGAAGAATGGCAGAACTAAAGAAAGTCCAACAATATCCATATGATTTACAAGAAATTGAACTACCAGAGCAACCTCTGCCAGATTCACCTTCAGAGAAAGAAATCGTTCTTCCTCAATCTCCAGCAAAACGTTTGAAGCAAATCTCTATTTTCGAAAAGCTTGCCGTAGTGTGTATTGCTTTTTCTGTCATCGCACTTTGCGTATTAACAGTGATGTTACGAACTAATATTAGTGGTATGGAAAAGCAAATCGGGGCGCTACAGGTTGAATATAATGAAAAAAATCAAGAAAAAATCAGTTTGGAGCAAGAGAAAAGTGAACTTTCTCGTACCGAGCGTGTTAAAAAAATCGCAGAAGAAAAAGGGTTGTCAATCAATGACGACAATTTAAGGAAAGTGAAGTAAATGAGTCTTAAAAATAAATTCCGGCGGTTTATGGAAAAGAAAAATCTAAATCCGATGAACAATCGCAAAAAAGTAGGTATCATTTTATTTGCTACGAGTATTGGATTGTTCTTTTTATTTGCCGTTCGTTTTGCATACATCGTGATCGGTGGACATGTGGCTGGCACATCATTAGAAGAAAAAACGAACCAGCTTTATCAAGGTAGTGAAGAGGTCAAGGCAAAACGAGGCACGATCTTTGACCGTAATGGGGTGGCACTAGCAGAAGATGCCACGTCTTACTCGATCAAAGCAATTCTTTCCGAAACATACACGACTGGAAACAAAAAATTATATGCACAAGAAAAAGATTTCGATACACTTGCGGATATTATCAGCAAAAACCTTTCAATGGAAAAAAGTAAAGCCTTGAAGGTGCTACGCGATGGAGCCGAGCAAAATCTCTACCAAGTAGAATTTGGGAATTATGGACGTAATATCACCCAAGAGACGAAACAAAACATCGAAGCAGAGATGAAAGCGGCTGATGTTAATGGGCTTTATTTCGATAATCATCCTGCACGTATGTATCCTAGTGGGATATTTTCTTCCCATTTTATTGGCTATGCGGTACCGGATGAAGAAGAAAATGGTCTGGTTGGCCGACTTGGGATCGAATCTGCTTATAATGATATTTTGAGTGGACAAAACGGAAAGATCTATTATCAAAAAGATAATTTCCAAAATCCATTACCAGGTACTGTAGCAGAAGAAGAAAAGGCAACAGACGGTAAAGATGTGTATACGACTCTTGATAGTCGTCTGCAGAGTTACTTAGAAACATTGATGGATCAAGTCAATGAAGAATATCAACCTGAAGAATTGACTGCGATATTGATGGAAGCTAAAACTGGCGAGATCACTGCGATGAGCCAACGCCCGACATTCAATCCTGAGACGATGGAAGGGTTGACTGGTGAAGATGCTGTGTGGCGTAACATCCTTGTACAAGATTCTTATGAACCAGGTTCAACAATGAAAATCTTCACGACAGCAGCAGCAATCGAAGAAGGTAAATTCGATGAAAATGAGTCTTTCCTATCTGGACAGATCAAAGTAGCTGATGCCACGATCAATGACCATGACTTTGGTAAAAAAGGAATGCTGACCATGCGTCAAGCTCTTTCATGGTCTAGTAACGTGGGTATGGTAATGCTGGAACAGCGTTTAGGTGGCAAGTGGTTTAACTATTTGCAAAAACTAGGATTTGGGCAAAGTACTCACTCTGGTTTAGATGATGAAGTTGCGGGTGCTTTACCAACTGCTAATATCGTTGACCAAGCGATGAGTGCGTATGGTCAAGCGATTGGTGTCACGAATTTCCAAATGATGAAAGCTTTCAGTGCGATCGCCAACAACGGCACTATGATCCAACCACGTTACATTAGTAAGATCGTTGATCCAAATACTGGAGAAGAAGTCTCTACTGAAACGGAAGTGTTAGGACAGCCATTTTCGAAAGAAACGACAGAAAAAGTTCGTGAGTATATGCGAGATGTCATAGAAGATGAAAATTACGGTAGTGCTTACGGAGTATATAATGTTCCGGGATACAATATTGCAGCTAAAACAGGAACAGCCCAGATTGCTTCTGATACAGGAGGATATCTAACAGGTGATACCGCGTATCTGTATTCGATCGTCGAAATGGTACCAGCTGAGGATCCCGAATATGTCCTTTATCTGACAATGAAACATCCTAAGACATATGACCGCACGGCTTTAGCAAAAATTGCGAACCCCTTACTGAAACGAGCAATGGATTTCAAAGAAGCTGAAACAGCTACGCCAGAAGAGAAAAAGACGGAAAATATCACTGTTTCTGACTATCGTAATTTAAATCCTGATATTGCCGCTGCTGATGCACAAAAGAGCGGTTTGCAACCAGTAGTCATTGGCGATGGAAATAAGGTAGAAGAGCAATCCACAGCAAATGGGGATGAGCTGATATCGGGAGAAAAATTGATTCTATATAGTGGTGGTACTGCATTGATGCCTGATGTGACAGGTTGGTCAAAGGCGGATATCATGAAATTAGGAAAAATACTTGGTGTCGAAGTGACATTCCACGGTGATGGTTACTGTACAGAACAAAGCCTCGCACCTTATGAAAAAATATCTGACGAAACATTAAGTTTCCATCTAAAAGAATAATAGGAGAGAAGAGAGCATGGATTTGACACAAACATTAATTCCCATTGCGAGTAGTTGTGCAATGACGATTGCAACAATGCCGTTATTTATTGGTTATTTTCAAATGAAAAAACAAGGCCAAGCCATTCGTGAGGAAGGACCTAAATGGCATAATGTAAAAGCCGGAACTCCAACGATGGGGGGATTGGTGTTTTTAGTCAGTGCGCTCTTGACTGGTATCTGGGTAGGCGCTTGGCAACAACAGTTAACGCCTACTCTTTTCATCCTACTTTTTGTACTTGCCCTATATGGAGCAATTGGTTTTTTGGATGATTTCATCAAAATCTTCAAGAAAAGAAATATGGGATTGAACTCAAAGCAAAAATTGATTGGCCAAATTGTTGGGGGAATCATCTTTTATCTCGTTTATCGTGGTGAAGGATACCCTGGAACACTGAATTTTTTTGGAATTGCTCTTCCATTAAGTTGGTTGTACGGATTATTCGCGATTTTCTGGTTAGTTGGCTTTTCCAATGCTGTTAACTTAACAGATGGTATTGATGGCTTAGTAGCTGGATTAGGAAGTATTTCTTTTCTGACCTACGCAGTTATCGCTTGGCACCAACAGCAGTATGATGTCTTAATTATCTGCTTGAGTGTTTTAGGTGGTTTACTAGGATTTTTCGTCTATAATCGCAAGCCTGCCAAAATATTCATGGGGGATGTCGGTTCCTTAGCATTAGGAGGATTGTTAGCAGCAATCTCGATCATGCTCAATCAGGAATGGACATTACTATTGATCGGTCTGATGTATGTCATCGAAACAGCTAGCGTGATGTTACAAGTATCTTCTTTCAAGTTGACTGGTAAAAGAATCTTTAAAATGTCACCGATCCATCATCATTTCGAGATGAGTGGTTGGTCTGAATGGAAGATAGATACTGTCTTTTGGATAACAAGTGTAATTACTTCATTGATCACATTGTGGATCGTATGGTAGGAGATGACGAGAATGAAAAAAATAACAACTTATGAAAATAAAAAAGTCCTTGTATTAGGATTAGCAAAAAGTGGATTTAGTGCGGCCAAGTTATTACATGAACTGGGCGCACTTGTCACCGTTAATGACGGAAAACCGTTTGATGAAAATCCTGAAGCCCAAGAATTGCTTTCTTTAGGGATCAAAGTAGTGACTGGTAGTCACCCAATTGAATTATTAGATGAAAAATTTTTAATGCTGGTCAAAAATCCAGGTATTCCTTATACACATCCATTAGTTGCAAAAGCTCAAGAAATGGGTATTCCGGTAATTACGGAAGTTGAACTGGCTTACGAAGTAGCGGAATGCCCAATTATCGGCATAACAGGCACCAACGGAAAAACGACGACAACAACAATGACTGGGTTATTGTTGAATGCGGGGAAATCAGCAGGTATCACTCGTTTAGCTGGTAATATTGGCTTTCCTGCAAGTAGTGTGGCACAAGAAGCTAATCCGGAAGACAAGATTGTTATGGAACTTTCAAGTTTTCAATTGATGGGAATTACTGATCTTCGTCCCCATATTGCAGTGATCACGAATATCTATGAAGCACACATCGACTATCATGGCTCTCGTCCAGCCTATGTCAAAGCTAAATGGCATTTGCAAAAAAACATGACGTCAGAGGATTATCTTGTACTGAATTGGAATCAGAAAGAATTACAGGAACTAAGTAAAAAAACAAAAGCGAAAGTGTTACCTTTTGCGACAGATCAAGTCTTAGCGACAGGTGCTTATTCTTTTGAGGGAGTTATTTATTACGACAAAGAAAAAGTCATGGAGATCTCAGAAATAGGTGTTCCAGGGGCGCACAATGTTGAAAATGCGTTAGCAGCTATTACTGTTGCAAAACAATATAATGTCTCAAATGAAGAAATAAAAGAAACATTGAGTCATTTTCATGGCGTACCACATCGTACACAATATGTTGGTGAGGTGCAAGGACGTAAATTTTACAATGATTCGAAAGCCACAAATATCTTAGCAACCAAGATGGCATTAAGCGGATTTCAACCAGAAAAATTGATTTTAATCGCCGGTGGACTTGATCGGGGCAATAGCTTTGATGAACTCATTCCATCACTTGAAGGAGTGAAGGGATTGATCACTTTTGGTGAAACTAAAGAGAAATTGAAGGATGCTGGTGAAAAAGCGGGCATACCAACGGTCTGCACAGCAGAGTCTGTGGAAGCTGCGGTTCCTGTAGCTTTAGAAAATAGCGAACCAGGAGATGTGGTTTTATTATCACCAGCCAATGCAAGTTGGGATCAATATCCTAATTTTGAGATCCGTGGTGATCGCTTTATGGAAGCCGTTAGAAAATTAAAAATAGAAAAGTAGAAACGAGCGATAAAAACTATGAAAATTTTGGTAACAGGTGGAGGAACCGGTGGACATATCTATCCCGCGCTAGCCTTCGTCAATTATGTGAAAACACAAGAGCCGAACGCCGAGTTTATGTATGTAGGTGCAAAACGTGGTTTGGAAAACAAAATCGTTCCAACCACTGGGATTCCTTTTCATACCTTAGAGATCCAAGGATTTCAGCGAAAGTTTTCACTAGCTAATGTCAAAACGATCCAATTATTCTTAAAAAGTATCCATCAAGCGAAAAAAATACTAAAAGAATTTCAACCAGATATCGTGATCGGAACCGGTGGTTATGTTTCTGGGGCAGTTGTGTATGCTTCTGCTAAGTTAGGGATTCCGACAATCATCCATGAACAAAATAGTGTACCGGGGATGACAAATAAATTTTTGAGTCGTTATGTGGATCGAATCGCGCTTTCTTTTAAAGATGCAGCAACCTTTTTCCCAGAGGACAAATCAGTTTTGATCGGTAACCCGCGAGCACAAGAAGTTGCAGATACGATGAAAACAGATATTCTAAAAAAATTTGATCTCGATCCTAAGAAGAAAACAGTCTTGATTTTTGGAGGAAGCCAAGGGGCATTAAAAATCAATCAAGCTGTTACTTCTTATTTGGATACATTTGAAGCGACGGATTATCAGATCCTTTATGCATCAGGAGAACGTTATTATCAAAGTATTAAGGAAAAGTTAGGAGAAACAAAAGCAAATATCAGTATTCAACCTTACATCAATGAAATGGCAGCGGTGATGGCGGCAAGTGATCTATTGGTCGGACGAGCAGGGGCGACCTCCATTGCTGAGTTGACCGCACTTGGGTTACCTGCGATCCTTATCCCAAGTCCTTATGTGACAAACGATCATCAGACAAAAAACGCGATGAGTCTCGTTCGAGTTGGGGCGGCTAAGATGATTGCGGATGGAGAGTTGGATGGTGATTCCTTGGGTGCCACGATAAATGAGATCATGACAGATGAAACACTACAACAAAATATGTCAACTGCCTCTAAAACATTAGGTATCCCGGATGCGTCTGAGCGTTTGTATCAACTAGCAAAATCGTTAATCATAGAATAAGGTGGTGGTCATAGATGAGTAAGAAAAAAGAAACAAAAAAAACGCCTGAGAAGTCAAACGATGAAAACTCGCTGACGCCTTGGCAAATGGCCAACCGAAAATACTTAGAAGAACATAAAGAACACACAGATCATCAGACAGGAACAAGTGAAAAAAGCGAGCATAAAGAAGAACAAAAAGAACCTACACCTCCTAAAAAAGAAGAACTACTTGTTGAAGAAGATGATTTATTAGACTATGAAGAAATCGAACATAAGAAAGACGGGGGACCGTATAATGGTTCGTTTATTGATCGCTTGCCTAATTTAAAAAATTATCGAAACAAAGTTTTATACAAAAGGCTGAGTTTAATCATTTCCATTCTTTTGATTCCTTTGTTATTTTTGATTTATTATGTTTCCCCGTTGAGCAAATTAGAGGGCGTTTCTGTTTCCGGAAATGAAGTTGTTTCGAAAGAAGAAATATTGAAGGATACGCAATTAGCATTGAATCAGCATATTTGGGGACAGTATTGGCAGCGCCAAAGTTACATCGATCATTTGAAAAAAGAGCAGCCTCGAATAAAATCTGCTACGATCGGTTTTAGTAGTGTCAATACATTTGATCTGTCTGTCACTGAATATAAAGAGATTGCTTTGATTTTAACGGACGGAAAATATAGCCCTGTGATCGAAGATGGAACAGTGTTGGATGAAATAGTTGAAAGTCCAACAAAAAATCTGCCGATCCTAGAAGGATTTACTGACTCAACAAAAATCAAAGATTTAGCAAAAGAATATAATAAATTATCTCCAGAGTTACAAAAAGCCATTTCGGAAATCAAATATACGCCTCGTAATACGAATCAAAATTTGATCCAGCTGAATATGAACGATGGGAACCAAGTGATCGTCAATATTACTAACTTAGCAACGCAAATGAATTTTTATGCGCAAGTAGCTAGCGAAATGGAAGAAAATGGTGTGATCGACATGGAAGTAGGGATTTTTTCTTACCCTTACTCAAATAATAGCGAAGAAGCGCAAGAAGATGGATCAGAAGAAAGTACAGAGGCAAGTGCGCAAAGTGCGGATCAAACTTCTACTTCAGAAACGGGCGTTGATGAGCCTCAAATAAGTGAGAATCAAGGCGAAATGAATCCAACAAATGAAAATACGACCCCATCTTCGTCAAGTTTAGATGAAAATTAAGAAAACCACTGTAAAATGTGATAATCTACTTTCTAAAAACTGGTAATTTATGGTAAAATTGGAAACAGTGAATATATCTATTAAGTATATTTTTAAAACGGACGTTATTGGTTCGCATGTATATGGAATAGTTAAGTAGGAGGGAATCCCATTCATGGCAAAAACAGGAATGTACGTAGGCCTTGATATTGGAACGACATCTGTCAAAGTTGTCGTGGCTGAATATATCGACAGCCAAATGAATATTATTGGAGTAGGGAACGCAAAATCAGAAGGGATTAACCGAGGCATCATCGTTGATATCGATAAAACAGTACAAGCGATACAGCGAGCAGTGCGTCAGGCAGAAGAAAAAGCCGGCATTCAAATCAAAAGTGTAAGCGTGGGTCTACCAGCAAACATGCTTGAAGTAGAAAACTGCCAAGGGATGATTGCAGTAAACGGAGATTCAAAAGAAATCACCGATGAAGATGTCCGCAATGTGGCTTCAGCTGCACTGGTTCGTTCAATACCTCCTGAACGTCAAATCGTGTCAATTTTACCACAGGACTTTACGGTAGATGGATTCGAAGGCATCAAAGATCCTCGTGGGATGATCGGTGTCAGATTAGAAATGTATGGTCTATTATTTACTGGACCAAAAACAATCATTCATAACATTCGTAAATGTGTTGAAAATGCGGGATTGATCGTCAATGAATTAGTGATCACACCTTTAGCGTTGACTGAATCAATTCTTTCGGATGGAGAAAAAGATTTTGGTACAATCGTTATCGATATGGGTGGCGGACAAACAACAACAGCTGTCATGCATGACAAACAGTTGAAATTCACGAGCCTAGATCAAGAAGGTGGCGAATTTGTCACAAAAGATATCTCCATTGTTTTAAATACTTCCTTCAACAATGCAGAAGCATTAAAAATAAATTACGGGGATGCATATCCAGAACGTACCTCAGAGCAAGAAGAATTTCCGGTAGATGTGATCGGCCAAACAGAACCTGTTCGAGTCGATGAACATTACCTATCAGAAGTAATCTCTGCTCGAATGGAACAAATCTTCAATAAAGCAAAAGAAGCGTTAGATCAAATCGAAGCGTTAGAGCTGCCTGGCGGTATCGTCTTAACTGGTGGGGCAGCAAGCCTTCCAGGTGTCGTTGATTTGGCACAGGAAATATTTGGCGTAAATGTGAAGCTTTATGTACCAAATCAAATGGGTCTAAGAAATCCAGTATTTACAAACGTGATCAGTATCGTTGATTACTCTGCGAATTTAAGTGAAGTATACCAATTAGCTAAAATCGCTGTTATGGGGGAATCAGCACCTGTTCATTATACAACCAATGAGCCGGAAGCTCACACATCTTATGAACAATACGATGTGGCAGAAGAAACAACGTATAACGAAGAACCAGAAGAAAAAAATTCTGGCGAAAACGTAACAAGTAAAATCAAAGGATTTTTTACCAATATATTTGATTAATCATCGTGGGAGGAAAAAAACATGGAATTCTCAATTGATAATAACATCAATGACGGCGCAGTCATCAAAGTAATCGGCGTCGGTGGCGGAGGCGGAAACGCTGTAAACCGTATGATTGAAGAAAACGTTAAAGGTGTTGAATTTATCACTGCCAACACAGACGTCCAAGCATTAAAAAATTCAAAAGCTGAAACAGTGATCCAATTAGGACCTAAATACACACGTGGTTTAGGTGCAGGTTCACAACCAGAAGTTGGCCAAAAAGCAGCTGAAGAGAGTGAACAATCTCTACGTGAAGCATTAGAAGGCGCAGACATGATCTTCATCACTGCTGGTATGGGTGGTGGAACTGGTACTGGTGCTGCACCGATCGTTGCTGGAATTGCTAGAGAATTGGGTGCATTGACAGTAGGTGTTGTCACTCGTCCATTTACATTTGAAGGACCAAAACGTGGCCGTTTTGCTGCGGAAGGTATCGCACGTTTGAAAGAAAACGTAGATACATTATTGATCATCTCAAACAACCGACTTCTTGAAGTCGTTGATAAAAAGACACCAATGCTTGAAGCATTCCGCGAGGCAGATAATGTCTTACGCCAAGGTGTGCAAGGTATCTCTGATCTAATCACTGCACCAGGTTACGTAAACTTGGATTTTGCTGATGTGAAAACAGTGATGGCAAACCAAGGTACTGCTTTGATGGGTATCGGAGTAGCAAGCGGTGAAGAACGCGTGATCGAAGCAACGAAGAAAGCAATCTCTTCTCCATTATTAGAAACATCGATCGATGGGGCAGAACAAGTCCTATTGAACATCACTGGTGGCTTGGATATGACGTTATTCGAAGCACAAGATGCTTCAGATATCGTAGCAAATGCAGCAACTGGCGATGTAAATATCATCTTAGGGACATCGATCAATGAAGAAATGGGCGATGAAATCCGTGTAACGGTCATTGCTACAGGTATTGATGAAACAAAAAAGGAACGGAAGTCTAGTCGTCCAGCTAGACAAACGTCAACTCAAACGCAATCTTCTGCTCAAAGCAATCGATTAGACATGGACCAAGCAAAACCAATTACTGCTGAGGATGAAAGCAGTTTTGGTGATTGGGACATCCGCCGCGAACAAAATGTTCGTCCAAAAGTGGATGAGTCTAATTACGAAACTATTGAGAAAAAAGAATTTGATACATTCAATCGTGAAGAAACAAAAACAAAAGGTGACGACGAATTGAATACACCGCCGTTTTTCCGTCGTAAAAAATAAAAGGAGGAAGAGCACATGATTGCTGACAACTTGCAGAATATCAAGCAAGACATTCAGGATTCGTGTGCTCTTGTTCATCGTGACCCGAAAGAAGTGACATTAGTAGCTGTTACAAAATCTGTAGAGTCACTCCAAGCTGAAGAATTAATCAATGCTGGAGTCACACATTGTGCAGAAAATCGTGTCGATAAATTATTGCAAAAAAAACAAGATTTGCTTAAATATTCTGAAGTGAAGTGGCATTTAATTGGTAATTTACAACGCAGAAAGGTAAAATTGATTGTAAATGAAATTGATTACTTTCATGCGTTAGACAGTTTGAAATTAGCAGAAGAAATCCAAAAAAGATTAGAAAAACAGCTAGCTTGTTTTGTGGAAGTCAATGTGTCTGGTGAAGTATCGAAACACGGTATCTCACCAGCGGAGCTTCTACCTTTCTTAGAATCTTTAGCAGCCTATCCAAATATACAGGTAGTGGGACTTATGACTATGGCACCGAAGGACGCTTCTGCTGAACAAATTCATAAAGTATTTGAAACGCTGAGAGAATTGCGTGATCTTGCCCAATCAAAACAATACACACATGCACCATGTACCGAACTGAGCATGGGGATGAGCCAAGATTTTCAACTTGCAATTGAAGAAGGAGCTACATTTATCCGTGTAGGAACAGCGCTATTCAAAGACGAGGAGGAAGAATAATGCCACTTTTAAACAGGGGAGCAATTGCTAATTTTTTCGGATTAGCGGATGAAGAAGAGTACGAATACGAAGATTATCCTGAACAACAACAGGTTGCCAAGCAACCAACTAAATCAAACACACAGTATCAACAACATTCTCCAGCTGTTTCACAGCCGATTGAAAAAAAACAACGTCCAGCGACGACATCTCGTCCGGTTGGTCTTGAGAATGCGCCGATGAACGAAACAAAAAAAGTCATTGAATTACATCAAACTTCTACAAAAAATACGCAAAAAGACCAACGACAAACGAGACCATCTGTTCAACCTAACACACAGTTAGCAGGAAAAATCACAGTGATGGAACCTCGTGCCTACTCTGAAGCGATGACGATTGCTAAAAGGATCATTGCGGGAGAAGCAACATTAGTCAATTTTCGATTAGTAGAAGAAAAGCAGGCTCGACGTATCGTGGATTTCCTAACAGGGACAGTCTATGCGTTAGACGGCGATATCAAACGAGTAGGTGATGAGATTTTCCTTTGCACACCTGCTGGTCTGGAAATCGATAGTTCAACGGCTCAATCTTTCGCAGATGGCAGTATGTTTGATCTGTAAAGAGGAGGAGTAAACATTTATATTCTTTTTATGTTACTTAATTTAATTTCACGTGCTGCATACTTTTACAGCATGATTCTAGTAGTTTATGCGTTACTATCTTGGTTTCCTGGAGGGTACCAATCTAGTCTTGGACGTATATTAGCAAAGATTTGTGAACCATATATCAGCCTATTTGATCGTTTGCCGTTAAGATTTGGACCAATTGATTTTACGATCTTAGCATCGATTTTGATTTTGAATCTTGCCGTACAAGGATTGCAGCATATCGTTTTATGGATGATTACGTTCGCTATTTAGCGTAGAATAAACAGGGAGATAGGAGGGGATCAAGTGGATGCGAATGTATATCAACATTTCCGAGTAGATGAACGTTCTTTTATCGACTCTGTCGGAGATTGGATTGAACAGGTCCAGAGTCAGTATGCACCATATCTGACAGAATTTCTTGATCCGAGACAGTGCTACATCTTAGAGACCCTGATACGTCAAAATAGTGACTTGCGTTTTCAGTTATATGGTGGGTATGAGCAAGCGGAACGGAAAAGATGCTTGATTTTCCCAGACTATTATGAGCCTGTTGATGAAGATTTTGAAATGTCATTATATGAAGTCCATTATCCCAGTAAATTTGCCAGTTTAAGCCATGGGAAGATCCTAGGTACATTAGTTGGTACAGGGATAAAACGTTCATATTTTGGTGATATTATTTCAGATGATGAACGATGGCAAGTTTTCATTGCAAATGAAGTCGACCACTTTGTCGTTAATCAAGTGACTAAGATCGGAAAAGTAGCTGTACGCTTAGAGGAAATCAAGTATACAGATATGGTCTTGCCAAAAGATAGCTGGATGCAAGAAAGAGGAACGGTCACTTCACTTAGGCTGGACACTGTGATATCGGAAATCTATAATATATCCAGACAACGTTCGAAGCAACTGATCGAAGCAGGTAAAGTAAAAGTCAATTGGACAGAAAATACAAAACCGGACTTTCTACTTGAGTTATTGGACATTGTTTCGATCAGAGGGTATGGTAGAATACAGATCCAAGACCTTGAGGGGAAAACGAAAAAAGACAAGTGCAGGGTGTTGTTTGGTGTATTACGTAAATAAAACAAGAAGGTGGTTTACTCATGGCTTTAACTCCATTAGATATTCAAAATAAAACATTCCCAACAAAAATGCGGGGATACAATCAAGACGAAGTAGATGATTTCTTAGATTTAGTCGTTCGTGATTACGAAGAAGTAACACAAAGAAATCGTGAATTAGAAAAAGCAGTAAAGCATTCGGAAGAAAAACTTGAGTACTTCAATGAATTGAAAGATGCGTTGAATCAATCGATCATTGTGGCACAAGATACAGCTGACAAAGTAAAAACAAGTGCAAGCAAAGAATCAGAAGTGATTGTTACTTCTGCACAAAACAAAGCGGACGAAATGGTCGCAAATGCTGAAAAACGTGCGCACCAATTAACTACAGATGCTGAAGAAAAAGCACGTCGTATCTTGACAGATGCGACTGAAAAAGCAAGACAATTAGCGACAGAAACAGAGGACTTGAAGAAGAAAACTCGTGTATTCCATCAACGAATCAGCTTGATGTTGGAATCTCAACTTGAACAAGTAAAAAGTCCAGAATGGGATGAGATCCTACAACCATTTTCTAGTTATGTAACAGATAGCCATGAAGTAATCAAAGAAGTTTTGGCAAAACAGCTTGACAATGAAAATGAAAGTGATGTACACTCTGAAACAGGAGTATACGAGTCTCCAGTGACTGCTTTTGATACGCAAGCAATCGATCTTTCGATCATTCCTGGAGAATACGAAGAAGAGTAGAACAGAAAAGCATTTTGACATTCTTAAAGCGAGCCAATGACAGTGTAAGATTGGTAAGATCCTGCAAAGTGAAAGATCCTCTACTTGATTTATTTCTGAACACTAGTAAGAAATAGCGGTTGACCTCGTTATCGGTCTTTGAGAGTTACGATCGTAACTAAATTTGGGTGGTACCACGGCATGTTCGTCCCTAGGATGAGCATGCTTTTTTGCGTTCTGTAAACTATAGTTAAGGAGTGTTTGTATGAAAATGAAAGAAACCTTACAACTAGGAAAAACAAGTTTTCCTATGCGTGGGAATTTGCCAAACCGTGAAGGTGAATGGCAAAAAGAATGGGAAGAAAATCAAATCTATCAACAAAGACAAGCGTTGAATGAAGGCAAACCAAGCTTCATTCTTCATGATGGGCCTCCGTATGCAAACGGAAATATCCATTTAGGGCATTCTTTAAATAAAATTAGTAAAGATATCATCATCCGTTCAAAATCAATGTCTGGTTTTCGTGCGCCGTACGTTCCCGGTTGGGATACGCATGGCTTGCCGATTGAGCAAGTGTTGACGAACAAAGGGATCAAAAGAAAAGAAATGACGATGGCTGAATATTTGGAAAAGTGTCGTGAATACGCCCTTTCACAAGTAGACAAACAGCGAGAAGACTTTAAACGTCTAGGTGTTGCTGGTGATTGGGAAAATCCTTATGTCACTTTAGATCCTTCCTATGAAGCTGCACAGATCCGTGTGTTTGGTAAAATGGCTGAAAAAGGATATATCTATAAAGGATTAAAACCAATTTACTGGTCACCATCTAGTGAATCCTCATTAGCTGAAGCTGAAATTGAATATAAAGATGTCAAATCTCCTTCAATCTACGTCGCCTTCACTGTGAAAGATGGCAAAGGTCTTTTGGAAGAAGATACTGCTTTCGTTATTTGGACAACTACACCATGGACATTGCCAGCTAACCAAGGGATTGCTGTAAATCCAACATTTACGTATGTCTTAGTAGAAGCTGATGGTCGCAAATTTGTCGTTGCCAAAGATTTGATGGAAACGGTACAACAAGCAATTGGCTGGGAAGCAGTCCAAGTCTTAAAAGAATTTGCAGGACAAGAGATGGAATACATGACAGCGACACATCCATTCTATGATCGTGAATCTTTAGTGATCTTAGGAGATCATGTGACGCTGGATGCCGGTACTGGATTAGTTCACACTGCACCTGGACACGGGGAAGATGACTATATTGCAGGAAATCGTTACAAATTACCTGTTGTTTCTCCCGTTGATTCTAAAGGTGTATTTACTGATGAAGCTCCTGGATTCGAAGGAATCTTTTATGACAAAGCAAATCCAATGATCACGGATCTATTAAAAGAAAAAGGTGCCTTGTTGAAATTGGATTTCTTCACCCATAGTTACCCACATGACTGGCGTACTAAAAAACCTGTCATTTATCGTGCAACACCACAATGGTTTGCTTCAATCAATGATTTCCGCCAAAACATTCTTGATGAAGTGGAAAAAGTTGATTGGATCATTCCATGGGGAAAAACACGTCTTTACAATATGGTACGTGATCGCGGCGATTGGGTCATCTCACGCCAACGTGCTTGGGGCGTCCCACTACCAATCTTTTATGCTGAAAATGGTGAAGCAATCATTACACCTGAGACGATTGAACATGTCGCTGAATTATTTGCGGCCAATGGCTCAATCATTTGGTTTGAAAAAGAAGCGAAGGACTTACTACCTGAAGGCTTTACGCATCCAGGATCACCAAATGGCGAATTTACTAAAGAAACAGATATCATGGACGTATGGTTTGATTCAGGTTCTTCTCATGAAGCAGTTTTACGTCAACGCCCTGAGTTATCTTTCCCAGCAGATATGTACCTTGAAGGCTCCGATCAATACCGTGGTTGGTTCAACTCAAGTATCACAACAAGTGTCGCGATCAATGGTGTTGCGCCATACAAAGCAGTTCTATCACAAGGGTTCACGTTAGATGGCGAAGGTCGAAAAATGAGTAAATCATTAGGCAATACGATCGTTCCAGATAAAGTGATCAAACAATTTGGTGCGGATATTCTACGTCTATGGGTATCTAGTGTGGACTACGAAGCAGATGTTCGTGTGTCTATGGATATTTTAGGTCAAGTTGCTGAAGTTTATCGAAAAATCCGAAATACGATGCGTTTCCTATTAGCAAATACGGATGATTTTGACCCTAAGAAAGATGCAGTAGCGTATGAAGATCGTCGTTCAGTTGATAAATATATGACAGTTCGTTTAAATCAAGTTATCAAAGAAATCCGTGAAGAAGGATATGATAAGTATAACTTTATGCAAATCTATCGCACAGTGATGAATTTCTTAACAGTTGATCTTTCTTCTTTCTATCTTGATTTTGCAAAAGATGTTGTTTATATTGAAGCAGAAAATGATCATCAACGTCGTTGTATGCAAACTGTTTTTTATGAAACAGCTGTTTCATTAACAAAATTACTGACACCGATCATTCCTCATACAACAGAGGAAATCTGGTCCTTCTTAAAAGAAGAGGAAGCTTATGTTCAATTAAGTGAGTTACCAGGATATGTTGAATATCCTAACCAAGATGAGTTATTAGATACATGGGCGGCCTTCATGGATTTCCGTGATAAAGTCTTAAAAGCACTAGAAGAAGCAAGAAATAGTAAATTGATCGGAAAATCATTAGAAGCAAAATTAACGATCTATCCAAATCAACAGGTGAATCAATTATTGACAGCAGTTGCTGCTGACATTCCTCAATTATTGATCGTCTCACCAGACTACTTTACGGTTATGCCAGAAAACACTGAAGTGCCTGAAAATGCTTTAGTCTTTGATGATGTAGCGATTTTAGTCGAAAAAGCAGAAGGTGAAACATGTGATCGTTGCCGTCAAATCCGTAAAGATGTTGGAACTGATGAAAAATTACCACACTTATGCGGACGTTGCGCACAGCTTGTTGAAGAATTCTATCCAGAAGCAGTCGCAGAAGGTTTTGAATAGAAGTTAGTAAAAAACAACCAAACACATCTTGTGTTTGGTTGTTTTTATTACATCAAAGAGTATTTTTAAGCGAATAGCAAATGATTGGTCACTAATCCAATTTACCACGTTCACGGTACCAATGATCTGGTTGCCAGATCCATTCGAACCCGTCTTTTTCTAAAAGCTCGAATGCTGCTTCAGGACCCATAGAACCAGCTTTATAATTCGGGAAATCTGGTTGTACTTGATCCCAAACTTGGCGGATCACGTCAACGATATGCCAAGATTGTGCGACTTCTTCCCAATGAGAGAAGTTGGTGCTATCACCGTTCAACGCATCTAACATAAGCTTTTCATACGCTTCAGGACTATTTTCGACCATTTCAGCACTATTTCGATATTCCAGTTTGATTGGATCGGTGGCGAAGCCTTGACCAACTTTTTTTCCATTTAATGTAAATGAAAAACCTTCTGTTGGTTGAATATAGATAGTCAAAACATTTGGTGGTAACGTTGGATCATTACAAGGTTCGTCGATCGATGTTTTAAATACATTGACAGGCACTTGTTTAAAGACAATATTGATTCGTGTACCTTTTTCAGTAAGACGTTTCCCAGTACGTACATAAAACGGTACGCCAGACCAACGGAAATTATCGATCGTGAATTTTCCAGCAACAAATGTTTCAGTTGTTGATTCTGGATCAACGTTGTCTTCTTCACGATAGCCTTTGAATGTCTGATCATCTAGTTGACCTGCAGCATATTGCCCACGTACAAAATTTTCTAAGACTTCTTTTTTTTCATAAATACGAATCGCTTTTAACGCTTTGATTTTTTCTGATCGGATTTCTTTTTCGGAAAAGGCAACGGGTGGTTCCATCGCAAGTAATGCTAATACTTGAAGGATATGATTTTGGACCATATCTTTTAACGCACCACTGTGGTCATAGTAGCCGCCACGATCTTCAACACCTAAACTCTCACCAAAAGTGATTTGGATGTTGTCAATGTAACGATTGTTCCATTGAGACTCAAAAATATTATTGGCAAAGCGAATCGCAGAGATATTTTGGATCATTTCTTTACCTAAATAATGGTCAATACGGAAAATATCGTCTTCTGGAAAGACTTGTCGAATTTTTTCATTCAATTCAAAGGCTGAATGGAAATCAGAACCAAAAGGTTTTTCGATAATCAATCGATTGAAGCCAGTTTCAGTGATGATTTTCTGAGATTTCAAATGTGAAACGATCGTACCGAAAAATTGTGGAGCCATGGCTAAATAGTACATTCGATTACCATTCAAGTGGTATTTTTCATCTAAACGATCAGATAATTCTTTTAATGTTTGGTAATGAGAAGAATCATTGACATCATGAGATTGGTAATAAAAATGGCTAGCAAATCGTTCGGCTTCTTCGGCAGAAGGATTTAATGTTTCGATTGTTCCTTTAACCACTTCACGATAGTGTTCATCACTCCAAGGACGACGTGCTGTACCGATCACAGCAAAATGTTCGCTCAAGTTGCCCTTTTTGTATAAACGAAAAAGGGAAGGATACAATTTACGTTGTGCTAAATCTCCTGTACCGCCAAATATAGTAAATAATACGTTTTTTTCATTCATTATTTGGGTAATCTCCTTTACAGTTTATCAACAAAAATTGTGCTGGCGGCTTTAAAGCTGACAGGAATTTTTTTAGTTTTATTTTGGATGGTGATTGGTCCTTCATAGGCCGCTACATCAGTAATTTCATAAGTTTCATCAATATTGACATTGATTGTGACTAAATAGTCTAATAATTCCTTTTCATCAAGGACACGAGCAATCCGAATTTTGGTACCGACTGGGTAGGATTCCAGTGTTTGACGACGCTCTTCATGGACAACCTGTTCCTTTTTAGGGATAATGCCTCCATGTGGGCAATGTTTAGGATGATTTAAATAACTTTCTAAATGATCCGCAAGCTGTTCAGAAGTCACATGCTCAAGGACCTCAGCATCGTCATGAACCTCATTCCAGTTGTAATCTAAATGTTCGACTAAAAAAACTTCCCATAATCGATGTTTACGTATCAGGCTACTTGCTTTTATCAGTCCGCTATCAGTCAATTGTACACCTTGGTAAGGAGAGTGTTCGACTAGTTTTTCTTTAACGAGTTTAGAAATCATTTCGCTTACTGAAGCAGGTGACACTGCTAGGCTAGAAACGATTTGTTTATTATTGACTTTTGTTGTGTCACCGCCTAATTCCAGAATGATTTTTAAATAATCTTCTCGGTTTGGTGTCATATGCGATCATCCTTTCATGGTAAGAAACCATCACTTGTAAGTGTAACAAAAAAAACACAAATTGACTATTTTATGAGAAAAAAATAGGACGGAAATGTCGGTTTTTTTATTTTTCGTATTCCATCGTTTGTCCATCTTTCTAAGTAGTTATTTGAGATGTGTAGTGATCAAATAGCCGCTAATTGAAAAGTACTTTGCTCTTATCATAGCATAATTTGTTCGATCGTTGTGACCTAGAGGAAATTGCATGGATGAAACTTGTAAAACGAGACAAAGGGTTTAGAA